>JAFIDM010098047.1:0-12411 GCA_023159025.1 Thereuonema tuberculata | reverse complement strand
GTTTTTATTTTCCCTTTCCCTTTAAGATTGTACCATCCTATTACAATATTAATTGATTTCAGACTATATATAAATATGTATTTAAATGACTATCACCAACATCTTTGATTAAGAATGATACACCTTGTATATTATTGGATTTTGGTACCCTTTTGAAAGATTTTTTGGTACATACAAAGTGCTTACGGGTTTTGGGTGCCAACACTCATTATTTTGGCATTATTTTCATTGAATTTTCTCTTAATAGTTTAAATATATGAAATGCAAAAGAAACAAGGTTACATTTGAATAATCATCACTTCTTTGAAGACGAAACCATCTTTATTGCAAATATTTTATTCAACAAATTACTGAACTTCTTCAAGGCAGAGAAATCACCTTACTCTTTCCTCCATTACAGAGAATTCATTAACGAACATTAAAAAACCTCATTATTTACTGAAGTGCTACCTTATTGTTGACACTTGTCAACAATAAGGTTGTCTATAATTATAAATATAATTATAATTATATCATTATATTTATAATTCTATAATGTCTATAATTATAAATAATCAAGAAAACTTTTGCTTGTTAATTTGAATTTTACATTTTGTTAACGAATTCTGTGCAATGCAGGAATTAATAAGATAATTTCTCTGCCACCGACTTTTGCCTGAGAAAGTTCAGTAATTTGCCAAACAAAATATTGAAATAAAGATAGATTTTTGTCTTCGAAGGAATGGTGTTTATTCAACTATAAACATCATACTCGTCATAAACAACAACAAAAAACTGTCTATATTTCATCGTTACTTCTTCAAGACAATTTTAGGAGAAGAACTCTGTCTTCCTCCTCTAAGTCGTGATGAATACAATTTTAATCAACATTTTAAATTAACAAATGAATTAACAATGATGTTGTCTTTTGCAAAACAAAAGATGAAATACAGATTTAAGAAGGTTTTTCTTTCTTTTTTTTTTCACATGACAGAAGATTGTGATGTATGTATTTTAATACAAAGTAGTTATTTTTAATGAATGCTATATTTTGTAGGAATTAGCTCATTGGTATCGTGAAGGAGGGAAAGAATGGAGATGCCGGGATCGATTTCACATTTGCTTTTTCAGTTTTTATTCTTTATTTATTTTGTTTATCTTTTTATTAATATAGTTATTATTTGCATTTGCATTTTCTGGATTGTATTAGTAATCTTGTGCCTGGCTACAGAATAACAAAATTAACGAGATGCAGTATAAAAAGTCTGTAAAATTTTTGTAAGTGCTTTTAAATTTATAATATTTTAAGCGTGAACATTATTTAAAAACAATAAGCTATTGAAAGGTTTTGAATGAACGAATGAAAGTAGTGAAAACTACAGTCGTCGCGGCGAATGTTGAAGCAGGAAACACTGGAGAAATTAGTCAATGGTAATGTATCAATGCCATGAGCTCTGCAGGAAACATCAATCTCAATTATCAAAAATAGGAAATATTAAAAATCTCCCATACATCTTCTTGAAATCGACGAGCAACGTTAAGAATAATTTCCCTAGCATGACTGTTGAGAACTTTTCCTCATCGAAATGTTGAATGTGAAGCAAAGCCCATCATTTTCTCTATTTGAATGTGCACGACCGGCCAGGGAAGGAAAATCTATAATCTGCGTTGCATTCTGGGAGTTTCAACCCTGGCCACGAAGACTAGACTTACATAGATACTGGACAAATAAAAATCACTGCTAAACTGAAAAGTCTGTTTTTTTTTTGTTTTTTTTTTTTAATTATCTTTCATGATTTTTTTAAACATATTTATTATAACATCATTTTCTTTGATACTCAGCTGTGGATGTATCTTGATTTCTTAAATGTTTGAAATATTTTAGTTTTTATAAATTCATATTAATGCAAATAAAAATAATATAAAATTTTTACCTATTTCTTTTCTGTTTCGGAAATCGTTTGCGTTGGCGTAATTGATCTCTTGACGACCACATTCTCTTTCTATGTTTGTGGCCATCTTCAGAACTAACTCCGTAAGTTCTGTTCCTTTCAAATTTTTTCTTGTTATTGCAAGGTAATCGTCCTCAGCATTTATTTTCTGCAAAACAATAAGAACAGGATATATAAAGAATATTATATGTGTATATATTATATATAATATGTAAACAAAGAATACCCAGAGTTATCCTCGTGTTCCCAAGTTTCTACAAATTCACGTGATGATTACAATGTTGTATTATTTTGTAAAATACGAAAGACAATAGAAAGCTTATACATCAGAAATACTAAGGATAGAAATATAAATAGAAACAATGGTATTGAGGTTGGTAATGTTACTGTAAACATGGCTAGGGATTTGATTAGATCATCTCATGTAAGAATAAGGTGAGAATTGATGAGATAGATTCTTAAAGTGATTTGTTATTACAATGGAATGTTGTAACTATCAGGACTTCGCTTTTCCCATATTTGTTATAATATGTTGTAACAGTATTATTGTCGCTTGAAAAAGAAGAGATTTGTGAAATGTCTCTTCGAAAATTTGCATTATGAATAAATGTATTTTAATTTTACATTTATTTTTGGTGTTCAGATGATGATGTTTAATAATTATATATCTAAAAGGGGCGAGATGAAGAATTATAGTATGTACATTTATAACCTATTCAGTTATTTTGGTGGGAATAAAAATTGACTGATTACTTTTGTCAGCATGCGAACACTGACATTTTCTGATTCGTACTAGCATAAGATGGAATCAGCATTGATATAGTCCATGTAGTTCCATCACAGTTGTACAATGATAATAGATGAACAAAGGGCAGACAATAAGTCCTGTCTCCAATGATCAGCAAAACTTACAACATTTAATGCCTTCTATATGACACTCAAATGAAAAGACAAAATGCAAAACAAAGGTGTGTTCATTGGCCTACCTTGAATTATGCTCAAGTCAATGAGGGTTAGAATTGTAAGTAACATTTCTGGTACAAATTTAGCATATAGGAAATTTGTTTCCAGGGGTCAAGCTCTAAATTTAATGTACTGAAATATCTATAGGAGAGAACTCATCAAATCATCCCAGTTGTACTTACTGAAAAGATGGTTGCTCTGCGTAATAATGCATAGTCACATATGTCACTGCTCATTCCAATAATTTCTGGCAGAACATCAAAACACTGTTCTGCAGCATGCACCATATTTGCCATATTTTTAATTCTATAATCAAGCAAGGCAGTCATTGCTATTTTGACATTGCAAGACATTCAGCTAGTTATAACGCCTTCCATGAAAATGCTTTTTAATGCTTCAACAACTATACAGAACAACTATCAGTGCAAAGGAAATAATTCATATGTGATATGGTTACAAACGTAATATAAATATCTCCAATAAAGAAAGCTGTATTACTGCCAATTAAAATAGCTTTACTAAAAGCTACCTTAATTTGCCATAATATTAATCTTCAGCAGAAAGATCTATACTATTACAATGCTTGCATATATAAATGAATATTACAAATGGGATAACACACGCCCAGGAATTACTGAATAGCATGACATCAAAATGTATTAAATAGCATATTACATTTACATTGTAAGTTGTTTGTCAGTCAATTGGATAATTTAATCTCAAAGACCCAAATGTCTGTTATTGGCCTGTTACTATTTTCTGATATACACAAATAATTTTCAACAAATGTAAGATTCACTACGAAAACTGGTCACCAATCCTAAAATCATTTATTATATTAGTGATGATTTAAGCTTCGTACCATTTTTAAAGACATTATTTTCAAAGATATCAAAGGTAGAAAATAAAAAAAAAATCAAGGATTTTTTTCTTTTTCCATGTTATTTATACTGAATTACAGCTAAGGGGTCGTGCATTAATTACGTGAGGTCAAAAGAGGGAGGGGGGGGTCTTGCAAAATCTCATTAAGGGGAAGGGGAGGGGGTCAACGAAAATCTCACGTCAACTTTTTCAGAGAATATATTATAACACTGGGCCGGCGTTAGGGGGTGGCGAATGGGGGAACCGCCCAGGGCCCCGCGCTTGGCTGGTCTTCTGGGGGCGCCCGTTTTTTTTTGGTTGTTAAAGCAAGATTTCCGCTTTTTTTTTGGTTGTTAAACTTTTTGCCCTTTTTTGATTTTTTGACTTTGAAATCTCACTTGAGGGAGGGGGGAGGGGTCCCACCACATCTCACCAAGGAGGAGTCCAAATTTTTTAAAAAACACCTCACGTAATTAATGAACGGCCCCTAAATGAATTCTTAAAAGTCTACCATCTTAAAAGGCAGTGATACCTGCATATTCATTGTATTATGCAATGATGCTTAATAATGACATCAGCTTAACATATATAAAGATACTTAACAGCTACAGAAACCATGTTCAAATTAATGTTTAATAACTTGAAATGTGAATTGTTAGCCCAGAATTATGTATTTAATTACATACTAAAAATAAAACTATATATTTTTTAAGGAATACTTCAAACACCAAAAATTTATTTTTTCCCTAAAAACTCAAGCACTGCTATTCTGTAATTTGGATCTTAACCCAAATACCACAAGGGAATAAGCAACAAGAAGTTTATGGTTCTATGATAAGAGTTGTTATTAGTTTTTTTGTGATCCAATGGCATGATGTAGTTCCATTATCATCAATGGCAAAGACATATCAATTATTAAGAATTAAATCACTTCACTTACTAAGGAGCATATAGACTTTTGCTACATCCTGCTCTCTGTGCAGAATGGACATTTGCATCCTCCAAGAACATCATAGCATCATAGATCTAGCCCTGTACAAGGTTGATTTTTCTTTTTTTTTTAAATTCCTGGATATTCTTGGAAGACTTATCACTAAGGGTAATCCCGGAATTTTGCAACAGCCTTGCCCTCTTGACAGTCATAAAAACTACAAGTACCATGCGTTTGATATTTGGATTGAAGTATTTGTAAAATCATTAAAAACAATGTTGTGATTGTTTTCGTGTTGTTAAAACACCATATTAAGTCTTCAAACAAATTCTATCAATTTTTGGGTATATCCCTAACTGAAAGCAGATTGAAAGGGCCTACGGAGTGGATGTTTTGAACAGAAATAAGGTAACTGAATGGCATAAGCGGTTTTTCGAGGGATGGCAGTCATTACAGGTAATGCGAAACCAGAAAGGGCTACTGTCAGAACTCCAGCTACGATTGAGCCTGTACAGGCATTAATCCATGAAAATCCACAGCAGATCTGTACACAGCTTCCAGAAGGACATGAAATTTTGCATTAAGCATGCTTCACAATCAACAAACAAGATCTGCAGATGTTACACTCTGTCCAACATTGTGCCTAATCATCTCATGGATGACCAGACGACATAAAGGATGAAGATTTGAGAAAATCTGATTAGATAAGATAACCAAACAGATTTGACTGAACCAAATTGTTAAGGGCAATGAAACTTGCTTCCTATATGGTCCTCAGACAAAAAAGACAATCCAAGCTGTAGTAGCTTCCTCGGAGAGAGCTGATCAGTAAAAGTGCGTCTTGACCAAAGTAAAGACAAGGTGATGCTTACTGTTTGCTTTGATTGTCCTGTGATACATCATGAACACATACCAAAGAGACAATCTTGCAAATAGCACTAGGTATGCGCAAGTTCTGAGACACATACTTGAGGCCATAAGACTAAGAGGCCATCTCTTCCAAAACAATTCTTGGATTCTGCAACACAACTCACTTGCCTCATTTATAATTTGCAATTGCATCATATCTTACCCAAATTCAAACCCTAGTTTTACCCCCACCCCCATACTATTTTGTGATGTGTACCCCTCTGTGCTGTGATGTGTATCCAAATTTAGTAACCCTGTGAAGACCATCTTTTTCCAATGAAGCTGATGACATGTTGTACGACTGCTGGATGAAGTACATAAGTGCAGAGGTGAATTACTTTGAAGGACAACAACAAAACAAAATAAAATCTTACTTCTCCTCTATTAGTTTTTTGTTTTACGTTGGTTATCTCAGAATTAAAAAAGAATATTTTCTGAATATTCAGAAGAAATGAGGAAACTAAAGGTATGATCAGATGGTCTCCAATTCAGTTATTTCGGATAAGAACGGGATATGCTCCAAGATCCCAAGAAAGGGATATGGTCCCTTCCTCTGTTCACACACTATTTCCAATTGGATTAAAATATTTAAAATGTTTATACAGTGAATCATATGTAAAACCCCAAAACAGAACATTCCCACTGAATTTAATTTCACTGATCATCAAATATTTTAGCAATTAGAATAAATCCTTATATACTAAAAGAAACAAAGTCTAAAAACTGTGTTTTAAATGAAGCAAGCAGTAAATAAAATAAGATAAACACTATAATCAAAAGTTGCTTTAAATAGGGCATAGTTAATTTATTTAAAAATTAAAATGCTTATCAATGACGAGTAAAACATCAAGAATGCATTTTTTGTTTTGCTTGGTTACCGGAATTATTATTATTTGTAACTTTCAACAATTTTACTTGTATTTGGAATTTAAATTTTAATAATTTAATGATATTAAGATTAAAATAAAGATATTCTTAAAATGCTGGAAAATTTGATTTTTTTTGGTTTCTATTGGTTAATTTACTGAATTTAAAGCTTTATTTCATTTTGTTTACTAATATTATAATTTTAGTGAACAGTGAAAATGTAAGAATTTATTTTCGGGATAATTTAAATACTAATTGTAACGAAGAAAAATTCTGTGAATTCGTTGTTGTTTGTTAACTACAATCAAAAATATTTCACATTAGCACCTAATAATAAATTTGTATTTCTTAAAATACCCATTAAAATTTAGCTCTTATTATTAAACTATTAAAACATTAAAAAGTTATTAATTTTTAACTAAAATATCTCTTCATTTATTCAAATAATATATATATTTAAAATTAGCAGGAATGAAAATATCTAAACATATTTTTAACTTAACTATTAAAACTACTGTATAATATAATATAAATTTCTGAGATATTATGAACAGAAAGGCATAAAGCGAAATTTATAAATTTAAAATCGTGAAAATAAATAACATGTATAAAATGAAAAAAAAATAAAATAAATGTAAAACATTATTCTAACTATATAATGTGAACATAAACTTACTGCATAATTGAGACGATGCTTAGTACCAACAATATGCAACTGCATGGTATTCGAAGAACCTCTGACATCACAAAGGCTACAGTAGTAAAATGGTTCTCGCAGTGGATCTTCAAACTGATATTCCGTGACGTGATCCAATCCTAAATCAAAACATAATAAACAAATCAAAATAAAAATTAAATGAAAATCAATACACAGATGGTGTTTCGAAATATATTTCTTCTAGTAAAATAAGACAATACAGTAGTTTAGATTCTGTTAACTAAAGATAAATGGACTAATGAGGATAAACACATCAATTTTTGTTTGTTTTTTTTTTCCTTATTTTCTTTTGAAAAATAGATATTCTCATTTATTAAGCAAAACATTGTTATTTCCCACGTCAATGATTATATTTGTAGAAAAAAAATATTTTCCAAGATTCTCTTTGTATTTGTGTTTTTTCAATAAACTGCATTTTTTAGTTTAATCTCATATAATCTCTCTTCTGTTCAGAGAGAAAATAAGGAGAACAAAGTTGTTAATGACTCTTCGAAGAGCGATACCACTTTTACTAATTTATTTCTCTATAAAACTTCCCCAACATTTAAAATTCAATGAGAATGCCAAGGATTAATCATACTTTTTTTTTCTTGCTCCGATATTGTTTATAAAAATTTACATAGTAGTAAACAAAAGTCTTAAAAATATTCAAAATCCTAACTAGTAATTTCGGCTAAAGCAATGAATGAAGTGTTTTGAATTCTCTGGAGTTTCAGTACTATATGAAATAGGTCGTAGACAGAATGTTTTTTATCTTTCTGCAATGATTGATGCTAAGACGAAAAACTTTCTGTGGGTGCGGGCGTTTTTTTTGTTTATGTCCTGCAAAAAACGTTCATTCTATACCAGGGGTGGGCAGACTTTTGTAGGCTACCTCAAGTATACTCCAAGTGGCGCGGTAACCTTAAGACTAAAAAAAACGGAATCTTTAAATCCTTAACCAAAAAAAAAAACAATCTCCAAGACCGCGATCGACGTCTTGCCCACCCCTGTTCTATACGATATCTTTCTGCAGTCCTCATTTTCGTTCTGCGACAATGTCGCATCGTCGCTTGATATTCTGCTTCTGGGGTTGTAGGTATAAAAATAATCAGGCTTTTATATGATATTTTTTATTTTTTACAGTTCATATTATAAAAGGATCAGTTTTTTTTGGTTTCTTTGTTTTTTAAAAAAGCCCAACCTGATTCCTACATCTCATTGCCTCTCATATCATATCACCTGTACATTTCATACTCCTATTAAAAATCTGACAATGAGTGGGGAGGAGGAGAAAGGAGATAAAAGAGCGGAAAAAAAGATTCAGTTGCAGTAAACTTCTCCACATAAAACCCTGGTACTAAATTGTACTTCTGGACGGATCTTACCACTGTTTTTGAGTATTTCACTGATAAGAACTGAGTGACATCCCCTAGGACTTTCACAAGGATGGATGACAACTGAAGGTATACTTACCAACTGACACAAAGACAATCAACACTATTCCCCGCCAAACGAAAGAATGACTCTGACCTTGAACTACACCCATGATCTCTTAATCATTCCAGGACTGAATGTGTATCGAGAGAGAAGATTCAAAATGGCAACTCTCGGACAGAGAAAACCATTGGAAGCCAAACAAAAGGAAGTTACTGCTAACGTTACTTCTTATTTCGAAAAGGCCTTATGACATGCTTACTTATGGCACATCAGAGAAATTGCTTACGATCGCAGTGCCGTTCTTTTAGACGAGACGTGGGTCAACGAATCCCGAACTGTGTCTTCGTGTTGGTAATCTCAGGGGTGCAATGTCGTCAAAAAACCAATTGGGAAAGGTAGGAGACTGATTTTGAGTGATTGAAACGAACGAATGAATAAAAATAAATTTTTGAAATTATATTTGATGAAAAATCAGAATAGTTGAAGAAAATAAATATCGTCTTTTTTCCGTAAACTTCAAACTCCCTAAATGTTCATTTTCCCGCCATAAACACTGACATATACAATCGATTCAAATTCTACTATTGCGCCATCTGGTGTCCATGGTCGTACTTTCGCTGAGAGGACTTTAGTTAGCTGTACATTTGGATGTGTGGTAAAGTGGAATTTCACAAGAGGTGTCATCTTCAGAACAGTAAATCACATGCCTAGTCATAAAAACAAATTGTAAAAAATCCAATTTCGACCTAAATGGTGTGAAGTCGAAAAGACCTGAATTGCTTGAGTGCTTGAATAGGCAATGTGTAAGATTAAGTGTTAAGTCCATATTTCTTCCTAGTCTCCCCTCTTCTAGTCATATTATTACTAAAAGAATCACATCTTCACATCAATGAAATATATTTATTGAATATATTTAATGATAGCAAATTTTCAGAAAGAATATCTTCTTTCTTTTTCAAGCTTATTCAAAACTAAACTACTTCAGAATTTCAGGTAGGACGTCACATTGCTTTGGTGTGTCATCTGGCACATCACTCGATGAAGGAAGCGATTTATAGAATGGATGATAATCATCCAGGATGTCCCCCGACTTGCAGAGACTCAGCAGGTCATCTATCTTTTTGCAGCTTATGGGAAGCAGACTTGTGTAAGCTGTTTTGAGAACAACTTATCCAAACATATTATCTGCAGTGCGAGATGTATTGCGGGCAGATGAGACCCTCTGAGAAGCCTTGGCATGCAATTTAAGAACATCAAAGTCTCCACCAAAATCATACTTAAAATGTATTTCATGTTGTAAATGGCTTGCTGCATCGCCCCCACACAACCTTTCTCCAAAATACTTTATTACCGCTTTCTGCTATAGCACCAATTTGCAAATTGTAATCTGAACTAATTTGCCTGAAGTAGTAAAAGTTCCATTGTTGCATTGGAACTACCTGGTATGGTTTTCCTTGCTTTCTAGCATTTCTCATTATTTCACACCAATCGGTTGGTGCATACACAGCTCTTCCTTTTTTGGAACCTTCTATTGTAACATGAACTGAATCGCAAGGCATTTCCGAATGACCTGGGTGGAATGGTTTGCACAGCATACAACCATACAGCGCACATTTGGCGGTTTTTATTTAGACCTCCACAGCCATCTGAGTAGGATACAACATGTTCAACCACTTCAGATAAGTTTTGAAGATGATAAAGCATACAGGATGCCATATCAACTAATGAGAAAGCTTAGTCAGTTGTGAACAAACAGGCCTAATTAATATTTAGGCCAGTTTGTCAAAAACATATTTGAATTTAGAGAGACCTATGTACACTTAGGCCGCTATGTGAAAAATAATTGCCAGCAGTTCTGTCAGTTAGGCTTTTATTGGAAGCAGAATTCTACCAGTTGCAATGAAATTGTCAGTAAGGTCTCTTTGTCATATAAAAAGTATGGTTCTTAGATTTCACTTAAGACATGTAACTCAATTTTAAAAAAAAAATTCACTTAGGCCTTTATGTCAAAGCCCTGATATAAATAAAGAATTGAACTTTTTGTTATTATTGGGTTGTGTGTCAATAATGATTTGATATTTAAGATTGTTAAATTTTAACAATATTACATGAGGTAAAGTATATTCATGTGTAATGATTTGTTGCCGCCCAAAATTGTTTAGTTTTTGAATAAGCTTGAAAAAGGAAAGAAGATATTCTTTCCGAAAATTTGCTGTTATTAAATATAAAGAATAAATGTATTTTGTTGACTTGAAGATGTGGTTCTTTTAATAATGTGCAAGATTCTTGGAAGGCAAGTCAGTTTAACTTGTGACAATTCATGTGAAAGGATAAAAAACAAAGAATTACACCAATGGTACTTTATTTTGCAGACAGTGAATAATCAGAGATCCTGCATTCCAAGGACAAATTCAAAGGCAAGACAGACATTCAATATTAACAATGAACAAGTGAGACTCTTCTTATGAAGCCATCCTAAAGTCATTTAGAGTTTGGCTGAATATGTAAGAAGCATGGAAAATAAATAGCAAGTGCAGATCTAAGTAAATGACTGGGTAAACAGTAAAGCAAAGATACCAGGGAAAACTGCAATGTTAAGCACTAGAATTTGAAGCTGCTAGGGTAATGTTAACTGATATAATAAGTGCTCTACTGTGGTCATATGGCAGGGAATCTAGAAGGATGCCATAGTAGGTCACAAAAATCTTATACATCTGAGTTTTCTGAAGACAAAGATATCACGGGAGCAGGGAGATGGATAGAATTGTTCGTAGTCAAGATATCTGCAGGTAAATGATTTCACCATGATGGAAGCAGATATATTATACACAGACTATAAGGACTACACCATGAGTAAGAATCAAAAAAGAAAAAGTGACTTGGGATTTTTAATAGGAAATTGACTTGATACGAAAAATAAAATTAGGCTTAAAAAAAGCCATGGTTATTTGCTCTTTCAGATCATTAACATGGATTAAAAAAAAAAAGGCAGAGAGCTATTGATAGATCTAAAAATGTACCTAACAAAGTTAAAACAAGTGAATAAAACAGGTTACAGATCTAAATAGAATCAACTGACTCATGAAAGCAGGCAATAACAAATGTGTAAGTTCAGATGTGTAGAAGTAGAGTAACACAAAAATACTCAAGTTAGATCTAAGTGATAATTTGTTTGCGTTTCTAGAAGCAATGAGATGTGTCAGTCAGGTTTTGCTTAGAAAAATACCTAAGCAAAATCTTCCCCTCATATAGTAAATGACAGTGAACAAAAGACCACTAATACATTAGCCTTGGAACTATAGCAGGCTTTGATTTACATCAGTGATAATTTATAGAGAAAGTATAGCAAAAGCTAAATTGGTGAAAGAGATTAGATACTGTACTTTATCGATAAACAACTCACCTAATAGGGGTTCTTTACATTTTAAAAGTTTATCACATAAGCCTTCAGGAATAGTATTTGTCCCTGTAAGACCTATAAGTTGGGAGGAAAAAAAAAATCTTTGTTAAGTCAATTAATTTATCAAAACATTCAGCAACTTAAATTGGGAGAAAAACTGAAGATATTAGATATTCAAACATGCAGAATAGTTAAGGGGAAAAAATACAAATGCATTAGTAAGTATTGAAATCCTCTTCTCTCAAGCACATTATATATATATATATAAAGATTAAGAAACACAAATACTACTTGACCTTTGATACTGTATATTCTGTGCTCATATCAAATTGTTTCTTTACTCTACTTCTAATTTTACATTTTCAACTTCTGGTAATGCAGATGTAGATGAAAAAACAAAAACAGAAAAAAA
>JAFIDM010098046.1:2250-12411 GCA_023159025.1 Thereuonema tuberculata | reverse complement strand
CTATGGGGATATTTGAAAAGCCTGGTGACATGATAACCAAGGAGGCGTGTTAACTGAGTAACATTAAAGGTCCGAATAATGCTGTGAGACAAAGTTACTGAAGATCTGATGCGTTCTTGCTATAGGAATACTATTAGTCTTATTAGTGCAAAGTTTGAGGGGGTTGAAAGTCAAATCCGTGCGGTTGACATTCTGTTTAAACAAAAACTGTTTTAAAAGAGTAATTTCAGTAAATTTCAAAAACGAAAAATTCTGACACTTCTATTCAAATGAATTGAGATTTCAGATAATTTACAAACGTTTGAGCAAAAACCTAAAATTTCAATAATTAAAGTAAATGTACGCGATGTTTTGACTCGCGTTGTTTTTTTCCTTGCAAAAACACCATGTTTTGGTATGTTACCAGGGCCTCCAAGAGAAATCTTTCAAGGTGGTACAAAACCCATTTGGGGTCTCTTAGACTTGCAAAATTATTCTGAAATTAAAAAAAAAACATTGAGGCTAATTAATGTGCATTAAAATTGAACAAAGACACAATTAAATGATCATATAAAACAATATGTTAAAACATACTGGTATTCAAGTAATGTAGCAATATAAAATACTATTTATGCATTTACATTTATCATTTTTTTAATGTGACTTTTAAATGTTCATAATAAAATCTTATCCTGATGGAAAAAAAAAAAATACACAAAAGCTTGAAAGAACAAAGAGAAAACCGTGATAGTGGATACTACCTGTATTATAATATCAATTGATGAATTAGCAAGTACTACTCCTGTTAAACCTCCTACAGTAAATAAAAATACAAAACCTAGAGCTCATAAAAGAGGAGCTTCATATGTAAAATTTGATCCATGAAGGGTAGCTAGTCAACTAAAAATTTTAATTCCTCTTGGGACTGCAATGATTATTGTAGCGGCTGTGAAGTAAGCTCATGTATCTACATCTATACCTACAGTAAATATGTGATGGGCTCAAACAATATAACCTAAAAGCCTAATAGCTAATATGGCATAAATTATTCCTAAAGCTCCAAATAGTTCCTTTTTTTCTGATTGTTGACTAATGATATGGGAAGTTATTCCGAATCCGGGTAAAATAAGAATATATACTTCTGGGTGTCCAAAAAATCAAAATAAATGTTGATAAAGGATAGGATCTCCTCCTCCTGTAGGATCGAAGAATCTTGTATTAAAATTACGATCAACAAGAAGTATAGTAATAGCTCCTGCTAGGACTGGAAGTGATAAAAGAAGAAGAATGGCAGTGATAAATACTGCTCAAACAAATAAAGGTATACGTTCAAATAATATACTGTTTTCAATATCAGAAAGACGAAAACAGCAACTTTTAGGATTAAAAGAGCCGTATTAAAGAATAGAAATGGGTCTTTATAAGAAATTTTTTTAACAATCAACAAGAAAATCTGAAAAATAGATGAAGATTTCGATCAAATTAAAAAAATATATATACAGTCGGACCTCTATCTAACGAACCTCTATTTTGCGAATTTCTCTATTTTGCGAACTTTTCTTTGGAACCAAGAACATTCTGCTAATTTCTTCGTAAAATAACCTCCAAAAATAGCGAAGTGCATTTTCTATTTAACGAACTTTTTCGTGGTATCTATTTTTTTTTCTCCGTGAAATGTTTTTATTATTAATATTTTCTTAGAGGAAATGAAAGAAATGTGGATACAGCTGAGGGAAAAAGAAGAAATTGTTGATGATTTGAATTTTTGATGAAAGTGCTGATTGATGATTATCTTTCACTTGATTTTGAAGATGAGACCTCGGAAACACTAACTGAATTGATATTTTGGACAGTGTGAAAAATAAAAACAATACAGCTATGAATTGCGATGAAGATGAAGGTGATGAAAATGGAAATGATCAGGATGCAGAAATCAAAAAACCTTCGTATGATGAAATGCTAACATCATTTGAAACAATCCGACGCGGATTACAATTTAAAGAAAATACTGAAGGGGTTTTTGGTGAATTGCAAGATGCGAGACGTACTATGAGCGAAAACACTTTTTCAAAAAAAAAAAAAAAAAACTCAGACAAAATTAACAGACTTTTGGCCTAGTGCACCATGCTTCAATTAACTTTGAGGGCTGCATTGTGGACAGAGCTAAATTAGTGGGGGGTGATGCCCAAGAAAAAGTTTAACCTTTGTTTTAAAATTGTGTGAAAGGAAACAAACATGTATAAAAAGAAAGTTATCAAGTTTCTGAATAAATTTTTTTTTATACATGTTTGTTTCCTTTCACACAATTTTTAAACAAAGGTTAAACTTTTTCTTGGGCATCGCCCCCCACTAATTTTAGCTCCGTCCACAATGCAGCCATCAAAGTTAATTGAAGCTTGGTGCACTCGACCATTTATTAATAAAATTTAAGTACGCATGTGGTAATGTATGCTTTATATCATTAAAATTATTACTTTTTTTAATAATATTTATTGTCTATGTATTTCAAATCTGTTTTCTGTAGTTTAAAGTAATTTAAAAAGGTGAATCTCTATTTAACGAATTTTCCATATAACGAACTTTTTTTCGGGATTTAGCGACTTCGTTAAATAGAGGTCCGACTGTATATAGTTTTTCTTATTTTTGTTTATATTTTTAATATATTTCGTTTTTATTTATGTTTATATATTATGCATTTGAATGCATAATAATTTATTTAATGGTCCTTCAGACATAGGTCCCTCAGTAGCTCTCGTGCCCCGGACCAATGTATCTGCACCCTCTCATAGGGCATGTATGTTACTTTCTCATCTGGACTATATACCAAACAGGTAACGAAGGGTGTCCATTACCACTGTTAAATAGAACTGCTTTCCATCATACACTGGAAGAATCAATGAAGTCTTTATTGTCAGTGTTTAAACAGCTTTAAACAATCAGTCAGTTTTCTCGAACATGAGCTAGAGAAAGGTTTTGGACGTAACCTTAATCTTGATCACAAACCTTGCAGCCGAAATAGACATGGTAAGCCTTAATAAATTAATAAGTCTTACAAATTGAAGTTATTAATTTTGTTTTATTATTTTTAATGTCTTTAATAAAATTCTTAAAATAATGAATAAGTTTCCGTAACTTGTATATTTTCTTTTTCTTTTTATTATTTATTGTTATTTTCAAAGAGGCCTTTTTTTCTTTTTACATTTTTTTATAATAAAAAGAAGTCGTTAATTTCTTCCTGATTCCCAGAAATAGTTTCAACTACAGTTCCTTAAAATCGAGAGATTGAAAATAAATAAAAGTTTTCTGATTCTTTGTAGAATTACTTAAAGAATTAAATCTCTCTAATATTCTTTAAGTGATTCAAATCCCAAAATACTTTCCTAGAAGTTACTGATCGGATTTAAACATTTTTTTTTTCAAATAAAATCCAATGAATCCCTGATCAAATAGCTTATAAAATAATAAATAAAAAGTGTTAATGATTTGCTGTTTTTATTTTTTTAATGTAAGTAATCAAAATATTTCTTTGATTTAATGCATTTGTTTCCAAACTACTTTACTTTAATTACTTTATATTTTTTTTTAAAAGCACTCTTGTAATTAGAAAATTGTCTCATTTTTCCTTTTCTCGAATTCTTAACATGATCAAATTACTTTGAAAATTAAATTAGTAGAAATTTAATGAATCAAATTATTAAACGTTAAAAGCTGTTGGTTTTTTTTTTTTTTCTATTTTTTTCTTTAAATTTAATCCTTTGACAGTAAATTTTCCCTTGTAGAATGAATGTAAATTCCAAAGAAAATGGATTAATTCATTTAACATGATATTACATTAACATGAAACCATAACTTGTTAACTATATTAATTTGAAATTGGTTAAATAGATTAAGTTTTTCTTCTGTTGTTGTATTAGCATAGTAATAAGTTTTAGATGTCTTTATTGCTTTTTTATTGAATTATAAAAATAATAAATAAAATATAACTATATATATATTTAGTCAAGATAAGCAGTACTTCTATAAAATGCACATACAATATAATAAAGAAAACCCAGTGAATTCGAATTCTGATTAAAGATAGGTGATTAATATTGGATTAGTCAGCATTAGATATTTTTTTATCTTTAGTGAAAACCATGAGCTGCCTGAAAAATCAATTGAATACTAATATCCTTATAAAGAAATGCTTAAGTAATGTTGATAAACTAATATATAGAAAATATTTATTATAGAGATTGATGAAAGACATTTCGATAGATAATATTTCATGGACCACGGAAAAAAAAAAAAAGCTTAGGTGGACATAAATATTAAAAGAAAAAAAAAATGGAATGGACGGGACGGGACATGAAGCAAAGAAAAACGACTTAAAGATAAAATTTTAGAAATGAGGAATACAAGAAAATACTTTCATGAGAAATGTAATATGACTGTTAAAAGCTTTTTTTTTTTTTTTCACTACTAAAAAAAAATCAAATCTATAGTTTTTATTATGACATTTTTGTTCTATCTTTTTAATTTTGCACTTGTGTTCAACTTTTGCTCATTTTCTAAACAGAACGAAATACATTTCTTCTTTCTGAATATATAATCAAGTGTAAGAATTTTACTATATCATTGTTCTTATGTTTTAATTTATGTGTCTTCAGCTGTGTAGCTTCATTTTGCAGCTGTAATTTTTATTTTTATTAAAATACAAGAACATTAATAAAATAAAAATCATTATTAAAAAACATTTATTTGAATCATCTCAAAGTCTGTATATATTTTTTTAAATAAACTAGAACGTCATTTCACTATAAATATCTTCTTTATTGCTTGTATAAACTTACAATATTTCGTTTCTTTAGAATCAGAAACTTCTTTTGATTGAGGATAAGAAATTTTCTTTTCCTCTACATTTCATTCGTTATGAAATTTATTTGTTTATTTTTTTGCCCTTTCTAATTTAAAATCTTGGATTCATATTAGAAATCAGTTAATAATTTTATTTCAAAAAGTGTCCAATCTTTAATAGCCATCTTTTTCTTAGCAAAAGTGATTCAATGATTCAGATAATCCTAGAGATTAACAGAGAGGATTGGGTTTTTCAGGATGATTAACAAAATAATCCAATCTTAAATCCTGGAAACAGCAGGAACTACAGTAGACTTCCTCTTAACCGGCTTAAATGGGACCGAGGTTAAGCCGGTTAAGCGAAAATCCGGTTAAACCGGAGAAGTGAAATAAAGTTCGGATGTATTTGTCTTATAAATAAATACACAATTAAAATATTGCATCATTTTATTCAATGTATTAAAGTATTGTAAGTTACATGCCATTATAAAAATGAGCCTAACCTTTTTTTGTTGAAGCCTAAGTTCGGCAACTTGCCGCATAGTTTCACCATTTTTTTATCAGCATCACATCAATGGGGAAAAAATCACCTTTCTTTCCACCCTTTGCAACTGTATTGGATACGTTGTACAGTATCTGAAATACGTCAGATACCGATATTAAATAACGAAAAACGGGTTTGTTTTTTTTTTATTTTTTATTTTTAGCTATTTTTTACATTTTAAAGATAAAAAAAAAATTCGGCAGGTTAAAAACGAAGATCCGGTTAAGAGGACATTGAGAAATTTCATATAATTTTTTTAAAAATTAATTGAAAATATGTTTTACAATTTCCAAATTTAAACGAAATATATATATATATATATATATATCTTTTTTAATTGATCAGTTTTTAAAAACTTACCAAATATATTGAAAATGAGAAAATCCTGATTGATAAAAGATATTGCAAAGCAAGTATTGAATTTTAAATGCGTATGAAAGATACAGTTGTTAATAATTATTAATATTATAGTAGTTATATTAATAATTATTAATACCTTTTAATAAATAAAGATAAGAACATTTTATGTACTTCAGTGTATTTAAACTTTATGAAAGAAGAAAGAAACAATTTTTTTATCTGTTTTTAATTAACAGTTAGGGAGTTAATTGTTAATAATTAATTTTAATTTACAATTTTTAACTACTCCACAAAATTTTCTGTATATTAAATTTCATTTCGAACGATAATGAAATACAGTAAAGAAATATTCAATGAAGAGTCGAATGAAAAAATAAAACCTATTTTTAATTAAAAAATTTTTAAAGTCTTAAAATTTTCTTATATCCAATTTCCTCATTTTTAATTTCATAAAATTTGTAGAACTCCGTTATTTAGATTAAATTTCTTTAAAACACTTTCCTTTGAGAGAATTAGTATTTTATTGAATTACTTTACAATTATTTTTTTTAAACAATCTTCAGAGATTAAATAAAACCAATCTATTTCCGTACTTCAAATTTCAAGTCGACATTTTTATATTTTTAATACAGTAATTTTCAATGTTTTATGTATTATTGTTATGTGTTTCGTTGCTAAATTTATTAACTTCGATAAGTTAATAAATAAATTATTTTATATAATATTATTCTATTAATTGCACTTCAATGAGAAATAAATTAAAATTTAATATTCATATAAATAAAGTTATTTATTGTTTCTATGGTGTATCTGAACATATGAATGTCTTAGAAAAATCGAATTAGAATTAAATCCATAAAAAAAGTCAAACTTTCTCTGTATAATAATATATCTAATCCCAGAGAAATAGGAATATAATATTTGAAATTGTTTTTGAATGTAAAAAAAGAAGATTTGATAATTTTTAATTTCTTTTTGAACTGCTTCAGAAATTATGTTAATTGAATAGAATTATATTAATTAAAAATCTCAATAATTCAGTTGTTATACATTATTATTAAATTTTCTATTTACTATTATCCGTACTATAAATTGTAAAGAATATTAATTATAATATAATATTACATAATACAACAAGAAAAATTGATTCATAAAATTTAGAACAAATAAAATAGAGAAATGTAGGTGCACACTTTTCTGTATTAATAAGTTTCAAGTTTTTCTTTGTTAAAGTAATTAAATTAATTATAATTTCAAACTTTTCAGATGCTGATTTGTATGAATAGAGGTCGCAGTCCTCTTAGATAAATAAATAAATCCTCATTAATTTAATGGAATATAAAGTTTTTATTAATTCTACTTAATAAAAGCCAAAAATGACTGAATAGGATTTAGGTTTAATTTATTAAATAAATCAAAGACGTTATTAATTCTATTATTGGATGAAATTAATTCTCTATTGGCAACAAAGAACTGTTTGAATAGTAATTTGTGTATAGGACTATTACCTATTAAGTTGTTTTTCTTTTTATTCAAGTTTTCAGTAAAGTTTAGATTGATAGTAGTTTTTGAAGATCTAGTTGAAATAATATAATGTCATTAAATTTCGCTACTAATTTTCAATACAATAATTTATATGCAATAAGTATTGATTTATTAATTACATAAATCCTCCGTGTTTATTTATAAAGCAATTACATAAAATAAACATTAAAAAATTATCTGAGCAAAATTTTTTTATAAGAAAAAGAACTTTAACATTAAGATTATTGTGATTTCAATCATAATATGAATTAATTTCAAAAAGTCTTATTTCATCTTTTTCTTTTTAAATAAAGCTTAATATCATTGATAAGTATTTATATTTTAGCTATTAAAATATAATGAAAAATAAATGTAAGACTTCACTATAAGAAATGTGAAAAATAAGATCATAACATGTTAATAATTATAAATTATATTTGAAATTGTTACTTATCATAATTTTTATTTTATATCTGAAAATAACCTAAAAAGGTAAGTATTTAGAAACAAAACCAATTTCATATTTAAGTTTTCAATTTTTTTTCCCCGTTATTTGAATTCCAAAAAAAACAAAAAAAAAATATATTGTCAATGAAGAAAGGATCGAAGATGGGGTTGGGCGTAGGGGTTTTGATGAATCTGATTGGTAAATCTAATCCTATAAGTGTCTGATGTCATCTATTCTGCTACAGGTGTTAGGGATATAAAAAGGGCTTCAGAGAGCTACCAGATAACTTCACATTTCGTCCCTGTCTCAGTCAGACGTCAAGTCCTCATCTCCAATATGCAGTTTTGGTTGGAATTGTTAGTTGTAATGATTGGAACTATTTCCAGTGTCATTGTGGTGAGTGGTCATGACTTTTATTTTGTTACCGAACTTTGTCTCAATAACTTTCATTCAATTCAGTAATACTATTTGTTACATTTTATATTATTCTAATTTTTTTATTAATTATTTCAGCTCATCTGCCTACCTGAACTCTGCCTCCCTTGGGCTGACCACAATGGATCCCCATTTATATCAGAAATGGCTGTGTAACATCTTACAACTGCACTTAGACACTCGGTAAGACACTAAGCTTTTGATAAATTATATTTCATGATCTTCTGTCGCTGATAGAAAGTGCAAAATTAAACTTTATGTTGTAAGTTTCTCCTCATTTTCCTTATTTCTTTGTCTTACAGGGCAATCGTTATCTGGAGCTACCGACATGTTCTCTAGGAATCCCCGAGGTTTATTCAGATCCCAGGAGACACCAGATGATTACAACTGGACACAGTTGGAGAAGATCTCTGGCTGTAAAGGCATCGGCAATTGTACCTCCAGAGGCTATAGCATGGCGTTGGTTCGAATGTCCTAAGTGCAATTGTCCTCCCAACGTTACTACACCCCTTCCTCTGTTCTACACTTCGCCACCTCAGTAAATAACCATGGATTTCCCAGTGAACGACTTGGTTTGGAATGGAGAGAGATTGGAAAACGAAATGGACTCTGACGACTAAGTAACTGTAAATTATTTAGAAATAATATTTATTTATTTAGACTAGATAAAAATGTCATGGATTGACCAATAATTAACGGACTGGGCTTGGAATGGAATGGACTTAATAATTATAAATTCTTTTCCTAAAATAAATATTTTTGGAAAATTATTGTTTTGTAAATTTTTTTTTTAAGAAATAGTTTATGATTTTTAGAAAAAATAAAATGAAAAATGTTCCAATTAAATTTTGTCTTTTCATGTTTATTTCTATTACATAGCTAAAAGTAAAGTATTTTTGAAATGTAACCTATTGATTTATAAATTCAAATACAAAATATTGATTTCAAATATAAATGGATAGTGGAATAAATAAAAGAAAATTCATGGAAAAAAAAAATAGGAAATATATTTTGAAAATAAATTAAATGGAAAATATTGAATATTAAATATTGATTAAAATTAGATTTTTTCTTAGAAAAAATATTACTTATTATAAATTACTGTAACAAATTTTGAATGCCGAGGTATTGAAAAAGATGATTGGGTGAAAACTTCCAATTCTCAAAATATAAGAATTGAATGAAATTAAAATTATGGGAAGAATTGTATAATTTTGGGTAATTGATACTACAGCTATGATCACTTCTGGAAAACAAAGAAATAATGGATGATTTTTGATTAACTTAACGATAAACGGTACTTTGAAAGTTTTTCATAGTAATAATGGAAAACGAATTTAGGTAAAAAAGGAAAACAAAAATTAATTTATTGTAAATAATAAATTAAAAAAAAATAGTTTCTGATTTTTAGGAAAAATAAAATGAAAAATGTTTCGATTTAAACTAAAAATACTGAAAATTATAAAGGGTATAACTGAAGGTTACACGAAATATATCATAGAAAATGTAACAAATAGAAAATATTGATTTCAGATATAAATGGAATAACTGAATGCAAACATAAAAAAGATAATATATTTTTCAAAAACTTTAAATAATAAATGTTGAAATTTAAATTGCGTTTTGCATAAAGAAAATATATCATTTTGATGGACGGTAATGGTGGTAAAATATAACAGCAATAGCCGAAATGAATGTAAATGAAAGAAATCTGTAATATTTGTTCTAACCTAAAAGATATAAAAAGTGGAAACATTGTTTTCTATTAACGATTTTCAATTTGTTTTGCGTTACGACCAATCCAAAAAGTAATAAAAATCATATGATTCCACAGTTGTCTGTAGGTTTCAACATTTATTTGTTGAAACTTAATGAAAAATAAATAAAAAAAACTGAAATTTGATTAGTAAAATAGTTTCTTTTATCAACCTAAAACTTAAAAATATCTTTTCTTTCTAAAAATTACTTTTTTTTATTTTTTTTATTATTTAATTACTTTGGATACTTTATTACAAATTAAAATCCATTGAATATA
>JAFIDM010098045.1:0-12414 GCA_023159025.1 Thereuonema tuberculata | reverse complement strand
TGGGGAAACCCAAGGTTTGAAACATACAAACGTAATAATAATAAAATGACAGCATGTATTTAGTTTATAGCCGTGGAGACTCCACTGCTCTTCTTATACAACTTCCAAGTCACCTTCGTTATGAGACCTGCGATGTTCATTCTGACTACTCTCAACTGATGATCGCCTAATAAGCGTGAAACAGGCTTGTCTTGAGATATCAGATGAACATTGGTCTCAAATTTTAATATGTTGACATTTAGAATGTTAATAGGAAAAACATCAAAATAATGAAAAAATAACTCGATACAATTGGTTAAAAATCTTTCAAATCAATAAATTGAAAAGTAATTTTGGTCTAAGATTGCAAAACTATATAGAATATAAATTATTCAGTCAAAGTAATTGCGAAAAATATAATTCTGAAACAGTAAAAGTATTAAAAATGTTGGAACTTTATTAACCGCTGATGTGATTGATGAGAATATTACTGTAAGTTCATGCTGTTGTTACTATTACTATTATTATTAATTTGAAATTTATTTTTATAATTTATTAATATAATTGTAAATTATATTTTGATTTACTTAATTTAATTATGTTACATAGATGAAACCATTTAGGTTACTGATCATACACAAACTACAGGTATACTATACTATAAGTATAGATTGTCTTTCATCAACTATATTTGATTTAAAGTTCGACAAGCAACGAACGATAAGAACTTATTCTGGTTGCTAGTTGCATTCTCATTTTTTTCATGGACTATGACACTTCAAATTTTATTTCCATATGATCTCCTGGCCGTCCCATTATGAAATTTGGCACAAAAATAGGTATTAACAATATAAATAACATATATTTTTTCAAAAAAATCAAAAGGGGTGTTTTTGAGTTTTTTGAAAAAGCGGTTTTTAAAAATTTTGAAAATTTTAAGTTGAAATTAAGATACTTTTGTTGTATATCAAATTAAAGCCCATTAAAAACTGAACAAAATGACACCAGTTCCAGCTCTGTAGCTTGAACGGTTCTTGAGTTACAGTGTTTTGAAAATTTCAAAACACGGCCAAAATCAAGCAATTTTTAGTTTTTGAAATTCAATAACTCAAAAACAGTTAGCCCAAAAAATCTGAAAATTTGCATTTTTCATACTTTTTAATAGATAAGTTGATGTGAGGAAAGATATCAAAATCTGAAACACTAAGGTCAAAAATTATTAATTTTTTGGTTGATTTCACATGGAATGAGCCGAATGAGTAATTCATAATTGCCACGCCCCTTTTGTATTTTTTTGTAATCTGAACTATTTTTTTGAAAATTTTTGAAAATTGAAAAAAGAAAAAAAAAGTAACAATTCAGTTTTTTTCAACAAATTACTAAAGTTTATTATTTAAAGAAAATAATGAAATACATATTTACAATAATTTATAAGATAGTCTTTTCATAAGACAATCAGAACCTAACAATAAAATTACCTCTGTGGTATTAAATAATGAATTATAGAAATATGTGGTTTCAACATTGATTAAGTGAAGACTTATTAAATTACAAAGCTTTTCAAGAGTTTAGAGCCAAAAGTATTTTGTAATTTACCAAATTGTTGATGAACTTTGAAAGTTTATTTTCATAAATGGTAATTTTCTAAAGGTTACAGAAATTTTGAAGCATCAATTAAAATTAAATTTTAAAAAATCTTATTGGTGATAACACTTTTGTCTTCTTTTTACTTAACTGTAGAGTGTATTTAAATATTTCCATAGTCTAGAATTTCTTATAAATGTATTAAAAACAGAATGGGCATTGAAGAGGTACTTGTTGAAAATGGGCAATCCAGTGGAAAATACATACATTAAATTAGGATACAAATATATAAATATTCTGGAGTTTGTACAAGAAATGCTGACATTTCAGATTCCCTTTTCAGAAATCTCTCGGGCGGATAAAGTTGTTAGGAAGATATTAAAGTTATTCTCATTACTGAAAATATTAACTTAAAAGCCATTCATAGCAATACAGTTCTTTACTTTTATGCATCACCGTTTTTCTTTCATATGTTGATGAACACATACCAGCTGTCCGTATGTGTCTTAGCAGTTCAAACTAACAATCACTAATGTTGGTGGAGATACATCTGTAGAGCTTTTACAATGTCTGAACGTTAAAAGAATCAACTTTTTATTGACGATGAAGACACTGAATCGTCACACGAGAGAACTCAGCGTCAGAAGTCGCTGGACTTGTACATATAGCAGAGTAGGCGTTCGATGGGAATGCTACCAATGGTCCTTTTGATGAATAGTTCTTCAATGGTTGCTGTATTGACTGCTCTCAAATTGGGAGGCATCAGTAATAGTTTACCAAATCGGAACGGTTGTGTAGGGTAGGCTGTCAGTATGTATTTGCTGAGTGTTAGCTGTGCCTGATCTTGTAATGTTGCCACAGTGGTTATATCAAGCAAAAGCCTCAAGTCCGAACCTCCAGAAGAGAGCACAACAAAGTAGAAAATATTTTATATTAAAATAACAATAAATTTAAGATATTAAACTTCTTTTCGAGAGTGAATATTTATTTAAACGGTTTCTTCTTGAATTAATTAAAATTTGGACGTCACTACTCTTAGACATGATTAATTCACAAAAATACATGGTAATATTTTCCAATTCCATGTATCCATAACTAGATCTATATATATTATTACCTAATATACATTAATATTACCTATATTTTAATTCCAGGTATTTTACTCTATTGTGTTATGTAAGTTTTACATTTTTATCATAAAAATTAACATCTTATATTATAAAAATCCGGTCTTATTACATTATAAATAATTTTTATAGTTCATATAGTTTTTTTTTTAATTTCTACAGCTTAAAAGATATATAAAATCAAATAGGCACTTATTTATTTCAAAATAATTAAAATACTTCAAGTTTAATTTAAAATAGAAATAGAAAATATTTCATTATTATATACATTTCTTATTAATTACTTTTAACGTGTTCTTCTATTGTGGTAGAGAATAAATTTTTTTCGATACGGAGTATTAACTAAATCGTTAACCGTATGCGATAGGATTCGTAACCCTAATATCTTCGATGTATTCTGGAACTTTGCTTTGGTCCTTAATCAGGGCGAATAAACTTTACCTGTTTACTGTAAACTGCTACACGTCATAAAGTTGTAACTTCTTGGTTGTTCTTCTGAGCCCTAAAATAACCCTGATAGAATAACTGTAATGCTTTACTTTAGCAGAGTAATAAACATTTTTAGACTCAACGTTAAATCAATAACAATTTATTTACAAAAACGAAGAATCAATTCCTTTACATGCATATAAATTCTTCTTCTGTTATTCTTATTATTCCATAAACACTTATATGGTATCAGCCTGAATATTAACTAACAGTTCTTTGTAATAATATTCACTTTATTAAAAGTTCGTTTACACTTGACCTATCTTCTGAAATGTAAAACTTTACTTTAAACTTTTAATACTATCCTTGGACGTCTTCATAAGACTATGAACTTATCCTTTAAGTTCTAAACTAAATTCTTTAACATTTAACAAAGTCCTCGGAAAAGAATACGCTTGATCCTTTTACCTATCTTTACTTGACATTAATAAGATTTCACCTTTTATTAATGAACGTACTTTATCATTAAACTTAGTCCGTATTATCTTGACTAAATCTTCTACTTATAAAAGCTTTATCATCTTGATAAATCCTGGCGCTTTGCTAGCTAATAACTTTCTTT
The DNA here is from genome assembly GCA_023159025.1 of Thereuonema tuberculata. Lineage (NCBI taxonomy): Eukaryota > Metazoa > Arthropoda > Chilopoda > Scutigeromorpha > Scutigeridae > Thereuonema > Thereuonema tuberculata. Next base: position 8,673 of record JAFIDM010098045.1, on the reverse strand, counting down.
AAATCTTTAAACTTTAGCTTTGCTTGCTTGATTAATCTTTTAACAAATTACTTTAAAGCTTGGATTAATCTTTATCTTTCTTAAATTCTTTAATCTTTAGCTTTACTTGTTTGATTAATCTTTCAATGAATTACTTTAAAGCTTGGACTAGTCTTTATCTTTCTTAAATTCTTGATTAATCTTCAAACGCCGTTAAATACAATCAGGAATAAGCATTTCGATTCTTCCGAAAAAATATCTTTCTGCTGAATTAAACTGAAAATAAACTGACTTACATTATTTTCATCTTTGAAGATTTATCGTAATCAGAACATCCTTCCATAAGCCTAATCTCATCGTAAGTTCCGTTGCCTGGCGACAATAAAACAACTCCTGAAAAATATCACAAATTGAGATTAGTTCCTTTGGCATATGAAGATTGAAAATCCTATTTCAACTCTCGATAAATTCTTTGCATTAATTCGATACATAAATCCTTTTCTTTTGATCGAATAAAAATGCCAAAGATTCCATCGTTGATTCCTGAGCCTTAAGAGAACCAACGGCCTTCCGAAATGCATCTATTCATCGTGAAATCTGAACTGCAACTCTTCATGGCGAACTCAGAACAGCATCTGTTCAGTCATGGCGGCCTCCATTACAATGACACACAGTTCCTCTGATCGCGAGTCTTCAATTGTTGCTTTGAACAAATGGTCTGAAGTCAAGATTCTTTGCCGTGAGCTTTTGGCTTGCGATTGTTGTAGCATCTGGATTCCTTCGATGCAATTGTTCCTTGTGATAATTGCTTATTTAAATTATATTTACACAACATCTATTCACATTGATTAAAAATCAAATACCTAACGTGTGTAGGTTGACAATGGGTTCCATGTAGGAAACTCGAAAGCTGCAGCAATTGTATATATGTTTTTTAGATGTAATTTACATTTTTCAATAGTGCGGTATAGTCTGATATTTTATTATTTTTAATATACATTTCTTAGTATAATCAATAAAAATCTTATTAGTAAGGCTTTTTGTCAAGTAAATGTAAAACTACGAAATGAAATTTTTAATTAATTTCATTAAATTTATTAATTTGAAAAATGTACGAAAAGCAAATTGTTCTCAAATATTCGCTCGTTATTTGAGTTTTATTTAATATCTATACATTTTTTTTACCTTTATTTATACTTATTCTAAATAAAAATAACTTTTATTTGAGCTAATTACAGATTGTAATTTATCAAATAACAGCATTTAATAAAATGAAATGCTAGTAATAAAATAATATTAAGTAACAATTAGGTAATTAAATACCTTTAATTCTATTTTTATAACTATAATTTCAAAACCATTTTACTTAACCTAAGTTAAATCTTGTTTTTCTTCGTTATTAGAATTAGGATTATTAATGAAATTAAGTTTTCTGTTATAATAAAACTGAGTTTAGGATTTGTCTTTAACATAGAATATCTTCAATTATTTTCTTACCAGTTTTAAATAATATTATGACTTTGAGACACGCATATTCCGTTAGATCCACTTGCATTTGTTTGAACTTTGAGTTGATTTCTTGAAATGTACGGATGTCGTTCATAATGGTCATCATTTTTTTCCGGTGCCATGTGTTCACTTGATACACCTGAAACAAACAATAGAAATAGTTTCAATTAATATAATTATTTGGTTTCAGAACCTAACGATGAATTAAAGCGGTAAAAAAAAAATCAAACAAACTGAGGAAGAAGAATATAAAACATTAAAAAACAAGACAAATAAGACCCAATAATACAGTGAAGAAATACAAGGCTGCACCTGAGTAAACAAAACGTTCTCGCACCCTGAGCTATCATGTCGGGAATCTGGGATAGCTGTTTCAGCCTTATTAGGCTTCTTCAGCCAGATATATCCTTGATGGTATTTCTTCACTTTATTATACAGTAAAATCCGTTATTACGCTCGTTAAGGGACCATGACCTACAAGCGTAATAAGCGGGATAGCGCTGTAGACGGGAAATGATTTATGAGATGAGGAAACATTTAGACACCATTTTACAGGAAAGATACTTGATTCTGCAATAGATATAGTGCAAATGTGAGCTTATTTCCTATTAAAAAAAATCTTTGATTGTGGTTTGCCGTGTGTGTGTGTGCTACTGTTATGAATTATGACATTTTCAATTCGGTTCAAGTAACTATTAACATCAATTGATACACAACTAGGAGCAACACTAATATATTTTCGGAGCAGATTTAGTGCACTGCCCGCTATTTCACGCGCCTTTTCTTGAATGATTGGGCCACTTAATGGCACTGATGCCTCATGGGACTGATGAATCCATTCAATTAGAATTTCCTCGGCATCTTCATATTTTCCACACTTTATTTTTACGTTTGCAACCACCCTTCGCTGCATTGGTAATTCCATTCTTATTTTTTATTATTCTTCTCCGACTGGATGAGGGAATTCCTAGAGATTCTGCGAAATCTCTCTGACTTAGTGTAGAATTCTCTTCGTACTTAAGGAGAATTTGCAATTTTTCACTTATAGAAAGGGATTTCCGCTTCGACATTTTGCACTAACTTACTGTATCACAGACCCGCACTTCAAAGAGTTCAAAGATTCCCTCCTACCAGGGAAAGAAAAGAATCTTTAGTGTTACATTTCTTTAGGATACAAAATTTCCGACATAAAAAAAGCGCTATAAACGGGATTTGAACCATTATAGGAGGGTAAAAGTATACAGAGTTACATAGAAAATTCCAGGGACCGTATGAAAGGAGCGTAAAGAACGGGATAGTGCTATAAACTGGAGCGTAATAACGGGGTTTTACTGTATATATCTCTGCACGTTAAACTTTAAAAACTGATGTTTTTTGGGGTTCTCAATCCTTGCTTAAATTCTTTTGAGCCTGTTTGTTGCTGGGACAAAGAATTTGATGCCGTGCGGTGCACGGTTATTTATCATTGTTGCGTTGACTTTGCTCGAGTGCCTTTTCGTTGAGCTGAAATGTTTTCGCATATTTGTCTCGCACTCTGAGCTACCATCAAGGGTATATCTGGCTGAAGAAGCCTAATAAGGCTGAAACAGCTGTCCCAGATTCCCGACATGTAAGCTCAGGATGTGAGAACCTTTTGTTTACTCAGGTGCAGCCTTGTATTCCTTCACTTTATTATATAATATCTCTGCACGTTAAACTTTAAAAAAAGACCCAATAATAATATGTAAAAAAGTTAATCCAGCCCATAGTTAACAAAGAATTTAAAGGAGCTCGCTCCTCTTGTTTATAGGATGAAACATGTTATTTTGAAAATTAATTGAGAAGCTTATTTTTAATATACAAATTGTATACTGTTTTCGAAACACAAAACAAAATGACAGATAAAAATTCGCCATTTTGTTTCAAGATGACATAAAAATTCGCCAATTTGTTTCAAGAGGACAGATAAAATTAAAGCTAATTAATAATTTATTATTTCTTTAGTGTTTATTGGAGGGAAGAAGTCATTCCATTTCTTTACTTATAGTTCACAGAATGAATGTATTGTTATTATTCACTATTGGATATTTACTTAATTTATTTCGACCACGGAGGAAGAATTTAACATATATAATTCAGAAAAGATGAATTTCTTGGACCTTTTGTTACAGATCACCCTGTATCTCAGAGATGATACGCAAAATAGAGAAATAATTAATGCAATCGGAAGCCAACACCCATAAAGATAGGTGATGAAAATAAAACTTAGCTTATGGAACCGCTGGGCCCAATTTAATTCCACAGCCAAAATCAGTTAAATATAAAATGTCAAATAGAATTAAAGAAATGATAAACAACTCAGGTATATCAAACAACAAAATGTATTTGAAATGAGCTTAATATAATACAATCACACACAACAAATCAAGACTAATGCAATAGAAATTACATATCAATATAAAAATATATAATAAAAATAATACACAAAGCATTGTTCATAAATTCGGCAATTCCAACAGATTACAAATTAAATCAAAATTATTCAAGTTGGTAATTATCAAATAGTAATTCACAATAATCTTATCAATGCAATTTAACAAAAAAATATAAACTTAAGACATTTTAAACTTAAGACATCACAAATAATTTGAGTCACTATATGAGTAGAGTCTGATCGAAAATTGTTTATGAGACAGACTTTCGTATTAGAGATTATGTCTGAAGAGTTCACTTCTTGATTTAACTTTCCAAAAGAAATGTTACTCACAGTTTCGGCGATCAGTCTTGTTTATACTGGCACAAAATCTAGGATAGCTCCGACAACATTCACTGTTCATGTCAAAGTATCCACAAATACAAAATGGCGAACAGCACATTCTTTCACACTACACGAACGTTCTTTAATAACAATGGCTGTTCACTGTAATCGAATAATCCTGAGGGTATACGGCCTTTCTTAATACTTGCAGAAATCCAAGAGACCGACGCCATCAAGAAGCACAAATCTCAAAAGTATCCAGAGATATTCGCACCACAGGATGAGATATAAGTCTTGCCATTAACCGTGAATAGGTAGAAAATAAAAACAAAGCTGTTCTTCTCCTAACAGCTTCTCCGCCCTTCCAAGACGGAAGAAAAATACTTGTGTCTCGTCCGGCTACATCGTGAGAAGTGACTCTGAAGTTTCAAGAATGCATCTCATAGGGATGGTGACGTAAACAACGTTTTACCAATGGCCCTTCAAGAAATAAGGGGTGACTTGAAACCCCAAAATGACATCATATAAACTTCGTACAGAAACAATATGGCGATACCTTCTTTCCAGCATAAAAATTGTTCCAAAATAAAAAACAAAATTGCATTTAATAATCTACATCACATTTACAGATAGCAATTATAAAGGTTACATAAGGTGGTAGGATGCAAGAATATATAAAAAAAAAATGCTAAATAAAAAGTTTTAATGTGAAAAACCTGCCATTTTACGATTAATTAGAAAACAGGGAGAAGAGATAAAACAACATGGCGGATCCTGCGAGAAGAAATAAACAAGGCAAAGGTCACTTTGCCTTAACTAAGTGTCGTAACCACACAGAATTGCGACATAGAAAGTAGGAGAAGAAAAATAAAATAAGGAAAATTAAAAAGACCGTAACACTTTTAGAATGTATTTTGAGGCAGGACCTCGTAGTTAATTAAGTTTTGCTTAAATTTTAAATGCAAGATTAAGTTTAGGAATTAATTCCTTTGGAAATAAAAATTTTAAATAAATAAAAAAGCTTTTTCTTTTATAATTTGTAAATAAAAAAAAAATTAAAAAACTCAAGCTATATAAGAAGCACTCCATTTACCTGCAGCAGATAATAAAGGACCTAATTCCACTGGCATTGAGAACTGGGCAGCACTCAACACAAATAACTCTCTCCAACTTTCTTCTAGCGGCAGTAACAGTTAAAAAAAAATATAATTTTGATTATAATTCACTGGAATCCTAAAGAAAGTCATATTTACTTATAACTTATTTACATGTCTTACATTTAGGCAGAGAAATTAACAATATTTTTAAAACATATTCAAATTCGTCACAACGATTAATTTCAGAAAATACTTAAAATTTTAAGAATTAATAAATAAACAATAATCTTATACAGGGTGTCCCATAAGGAAGATCAACATGTGTCCTATTGTGAAACAGAGCCATTGGAATGTACAGTATTTTTGAATTTGATACGCAATGTTATCTTTCCCGCAGTAATGTCATTGTCTGTTGCAAAGTGCAGTGATGTTGACAGTGGAATTTTCTGAACATTTTTTATGAACTAAATATTTTTCTTTAATAATAAATATAAGAAATATGACATAATATGTGTTTTGATTACATTCAAATATCTCGGAAACCGTTCACAATAGTTTGATACCCACGAGGTCTATAAGGTACAGTGTCCAACTACAACAAAAGTGTATGACATTTAAAATGCATAATCGTAATACAGTATAACCTCCTTTAACGGATACTCCGAATAGCGGACACCTCTAATTAGCGGACATTTTTGCGGGTCCCAGTCCCTTAAAATAGGACATTCATTGTTATCCACTCCGAATAGCGGACACTCTGAAAAGCGGACAGTTATTTTAACTGTAAAAAAAAAAATATATTTTTTTATTAACATTTCGACAAACACATCATTTTAGTAAGCTTATTTACATCGGTGTCCCATACATTGATACATTGTATCGGTGTTCCATGATTCAATGCACGAATCTGAGGCCCTTTTTTTCACTGCAGTTGCTTTGTAAATATCAATCCCTCATAAAGCTATCCTACAAACGTGTTAATTAAATTTAGTGCGAATTAAAATGGCGTCAAAAAGGAAGAGATTGGCACTGAAAGAAAAAAAACTGATGTTCTTGAAGTTGCTGAAAAAGAAAAGCTGAGTGTGCGTTGTTTTGCTGAACGTTTTAAAGTTGGAAAAACTCATATAAGTGAACTTTTAAGGACAAAGATGAGATTAAAAAAATATAGATGGTGAATTCAAACGAAAATTCGAAGAATTTGAAGTTTCGTAAAACTGAAACTAAAAGCAAAATCGACGAAATGGTGATAAAATGGTTCCGCTTTGCTCGTGCAAAGAACATTCCTATAAGCGGTGTTTTCTTTCAAGAAAAAGCCAGAGAAGTCGGTCAGACTTTAGGATTGGACATGTTTAAGGCATCATATGGATGACTAGAAATTAATTTCTATATACTGTAATTTATTTTATCATTATTTTAAGTAAGACAAACGGATTAGCACTCATTTAAAAAGAAATATACGGTAGAGCCCCGATTATCCGCGAGTGCCGCGAAAACTTTTTTTAATTACGAACCTCAAAAAAACCAATTTTAATCCAAGCCAACAACAGGGAAAGTACAATAGGCCCTATAGTGCGAAGGTCGAAAATTACTGACAGGTTTATTGTGCATCGTGATCCTATAGGCCTTCTCGGAATTTGTGGATGAGTGGCAGGCTATTGCTCTGCAGAAAGGTTTCTGCTGTATTGTATATATTTTAAAAGTTTTGCATATTATGTTTTTTATATAATAAAACGTAGTTTTTATGCTGAAATATTTTTTTTCGTGTTTACACCTCATTTTTAGTCTTTTTTCTGGTTATCCGCGATTTTTACTATCCGCGGTACCCTTGCCACCCAATTCCGCGGATAATCGGGGCACTATTGTAGTAAATAATTTGCAATTGTTCATATTCTCTCATATCGCAATGAAAATTGTAGAAATTTAATTAAGATTGTACGTATTTTTTCATTAAATACCATGCTATAAGCTAAAAGATAAAAAAAAGACAGTCCTCCCCAATAGCGGACAAAACTTGCGGTCCCGTGACTGTCCATTATTCGGAGGTAACACTGTATTTCAGTATTTATTTTAGAATGGGAAACTTAATGGTTTACGACTAGCTAAGCCTAAATCAGTTTTTCTGCTATTTTTGTTAGAATCGACAAAGAGCTTAGATCTAGTCTCACAGTTTTAATCAACCACTAACTAAAATAGTTTCTGGTAATTTTTTAATACTTTTTATTCGGGAGGGAGGGGAAGGCGAATAATTCGACTAGATATTAATTGGCATACAAAACATGGCTTTCTTGTTCAACATAATTTCAAAAATGTTAAAAATTAAAACAATTTAAAGACATTGTAATACATAGCTATGGAATGCATAATCAAATATTTTTGATTTTCTTGTATTTTTATTTATATTGCCTATGATCTTCTGAATTTTCTTTCATTAGACAGTTTTGTCCGAACATGAAGAGCTGTTCAATTTTATTAATTCCTTTATACAATGGATCTAATTCACTTTTTGTATTTACGTACCTGATCCCGAAAAGGTAATCCCATGAATGCTGGTACACTCTTAGCCACTTGACATTCATGAAGAGAAGGCGAGAAGCTGTTTCGCAGATGTTCTCCGGATTAGTTAAATAGGACAGTGACACCTCATGCGGATATTAAGAATACAGCCAAAAAATATATAAATTGATAGCTTGTTTGATATCATGAAAAAGTTTCTCAAAAAGCTAAACTATCATTATCAACTATTCATTTCAATAAAAATATTTTGTATATAATGTACAGGAATACCTCGCTTAGTGCGGTTAAGGCGTTTGCCCGCACTGACTGAATCCGCACTGAATGAAGTATTACATGTAGTATGAATTGTGTGTGATGTGGTTAAAGGTCGTTATTGCGAAGACATTAATTCTAGTAGAAGTAAATGTTGTTAATTATTAAGGGAAAAATATAAAACGAACTATGAAATAAAAAAAACAAAAACATATATTTAGTGAATCTTAAGTGAAACCGCACTGTGTGAGGTTTTCCTGTATATTATTTTCTATTAGAATTAGAACTAATTACAATTTTAGATAAATCACGAATCGGAGGCAAGTATTTATACTCGTCAAAGAAGCAAATACAGAAGAAAGAAAGATAAATAAACAAGTCAGCTTCGGGATTCGAGCAGCCTAAAATCAATGTATAAACTGTTTGGTAGATCATGGCTTGACCATTAGGATGTGCCGAAGGGCTTTTGTTGATTTGATCGCAGAACTTCAAGTGAATTATGTACGTTTCATAAACTAATCAGAAGTTTTTGAAAGAAATGAAGCCTACATTCCTAAAGTATTGCTTTTTATTTTTTTTCTGAAA
>JAFIDM010098043.1:0-12415 GCA_023159025.1 Thereuonema tuberculata | reverse complement strand
TAATTTACAATTATATTAACAAATTATATAAATAAATTTCAAATTACTAATAATAATAATTTTATTTTTTTATTATGATCCTAAATATAAAAGTTACTGTCCCATTAGGAATGACAAAGTCCTATCATCGGGTTCTGAATATAGATATACTATAGGTAAATGTTTAATTAATTTTGAATAGATTGTTAAAAAATATCAAATGACTTACATAGTATTGTTTTTTCAAGTGATTTTTGTCAAGTAAACCGCTAGGTGATAATTTTCTAAAATTTTAAATTAGGCAGTAACATAATTTAAAGTTAAAATAATTTTCTGATTTAACTCTATATATAATTATTACATATGTATATTAAAGTTACTTAAGTTATAATGTAATATAATTAAATTAAATAAATCAAAATATAAATTACAATTATATTAACAAATTATAAAGATAAATTTCAAATTAATAATAATAGTAATAATAACAACAGCATGAATTTAGAGGAATATTCTCATCAATAACATCAGCGGTTAATAAAGTTCTAACATTTTTAATACTTTTTATTGTTTCAGAATTATATTTTTCCCAATTACTTTGACTGAATAATTTATATATTATATAGTTTTCCAATCTTAGACCAAAATTATTCTTCAATTTATTGATTTGAAAGATTTTTAACCAATTGTATCGAGTTATTTTTTCAATATTTTGATTTTTTTTCCTATTAACATTCTAAATGTTAACATATTAAAATTTGAGACCAATGTTCATCTGATATTCCAAGACAAGCCTGGTTCACGCTTATTAGGAGGCGATCATCAGATGAGAGTAGTCAGAATGAACATCGCAGGTATCATAACGGAGGTGACTTGGAAGTTGTATAAGGAGAGCACTGGAACCTCCATGGCTATAAACTAAATACATGCTGTCATTATTATTATTATTATTATATCGAAAAAGTTTCAAACCATGGGATTCCCCAGCAAAGACAATATGGCGGGTCAAGGACCAAAGCACATATTGCCAAGTGTATTAAAAAAAAAAAAAATAAATTGGAAGACTAGTTAGGGATGTGTGCTTGTGTCCATAAATTTCCGAACTATGCGTGTTGTGTTGAGTACTACAGCCTTCTGGAGTTGTGCATAAGTGTTTTTATGAAGTCCTAGTGTGCTGAGGCTGTGATGCAATGTGTGAGGCACCAGACCAGTAGCGGACAGGATGATGGGTACAACACGTACTCGGTCCTGCCTCCACTGCTTCTGGAGCTCGTGTGCTAGGTCTGTGTATTTACTTATCTTGTCAGCGTGAGTTTTCTGCATGTTCTTGCTGATGGGAACTGCAATATCAATGAGATAGGTCGGTTTGTTGACCTTATCAACAAGTGTAATGTCAGGTCTGTTGTGATGTATAGTTTTGTCTGTGTGAATGGGACGGTCCCAGTACAGCTTATGTGAGGGTGACTCTAGTACGCTTTGTGGTGTGTACTTGTAGTATGGGACCGTGTTCTTAATAAGTGAGTGTTTGTGTGCTAGCTGTTGATGAACGATCGATGCTACCTGATTGTGTCGGTGGAGGTAGTCTGTTTGGGACAGAAGGGGACAGCCAGATATTATGTGGTCGATCGTCTCATGTGTAGTGTGGCATTTCCTGCATCTGTCGTCGTGTGTGTTTGCGTCGTGTAGAATGTGTTTCTTGAAGTTGAGTGTGGGAATGACTTGGTCCTGTATCGCGATCATGAACCCTTCGGTCTCCCCAAACAGCTCACCACTCATCAGCCATCTGTTCGACGCTTCCATGTCGACATGAGGTTGGCTGAGTTCGTGGCGATGTCTGCCATGGAGTTCCTTACGAGCCCATGATTCACGCAGCTGCTGTGTGTGGGTGTCGGGAGTGGTGAGTGTTAGAGAAGAGTTTGCGAGGTCCAGGGGTGTGAAGTGTGTGTCAGCCTTGGCAATGCCTGAGTAGAGTGAGGAGTGTTGTGCTCTTTGGTGGAAGTGTTCCCTAAGTGTGTGTACTTGTTTTTCGTGTAGAGTGATGAGATTGATGATTCCTCGGCCTCCCTCCTTGCGGGGAAGAGTCATTCTTTCCGTAGCGGACTTGGGGTGGTACATGTTGTGTTTCGTGAATGTAGTGCGTGTTGTGCGTTGTAGTGCTTCGAGTTCAGTGTTTGTCCATGAAATTATGCCGAACGAATATGTTAGTGTGGGGACGGCAAAAGTGTTAATGGCTTTAATTTTATTTCTGGCATTGAGTTGTGTTTTGAGGATGTTGGTGACGCGAGCACAGTATGTTTTCTTGAGTGCGTTTCTGATGTTTGCGTTGTCAATGACGCGCGCTTGCTTGAAGCCCAGGTACCTGTAGGTCTCTCCCTCTTCCATGGATTGGATGGCCAACCCATGGTCCAGTTCAAAACCCTCCAAATTCGTAGTCTTCCCGCGTGTTATATGTAGCTTGCGGCATTTGTCGATTCCAAATTCCATCCCAATGTCTTTGGTGAACTGTGTTGTGACTTGTGGTAAATTAGTAAGTTGTGCACTGTTTGTGGCGTAGAGTTTAATATCATCCATGTAGATTAAGTGTGTGATTTTGTATGGTGTCAGAGTGCCTGAGGTAAGCTTATAACCGTGTTTTGTGTTGTATAGCATGTGGCTTAATGGATTCAAGGCGAGGCAGAACCAAAGAGGACTCAAGGAATCTCCCTGGAAAATACCTCTCCTTATGGGAATGGGGACTGTAGTGATGGAGGTGTTGGAGGTGCGTAGGTGTAGTGTTGTGTTCCAACTCTTCATCGTGGCATCCAAGAATGCCGTGATCTTGGGGTGTACTTTGTAGAGTTGAAGAGTGTGCAAAAGCCAGGAATGGGGGACTGAGTCAAAAGCCTTCTTGTAGTCGATGTACGCGATGTGTAGGTTTATTATTATTATTATTATTATTATTATTATTATTGGTGGTGAAGGATAGAGAGAACGTATGCTATCGGCTCTCCTACAAATTACCAGTAAAAAAGAAATTATACTAGTTATTGATCAAATTCAGAAGTACCAACTTACGTCTGAATAGATAGACAACAGAAAACATCTTCCAGGTTGGACGAACCATCTACCTTCAACGAGTTACAACCAGATATTCTACGTTAGGCCAGAGAAGGTTGGAGTTTACACGTGCTCCCACGTTAGGCTTACGAGGAGCAACGAAGGGGAAAGACTCCTGACTCCGACGTGACCTTCACTGACCCAGAAAACCCAGAGTAACCCCGGTGTCCTACGGCCACTGAGGCACCCCTCTCCCTTAAATAGCAACAAAAGAACTGACACAAGAAAAGAAGTAGATGTTAAAAAAGTGAAAATAATTTTCATCTAACTGCGCAGACGAACACCTGTCAGAACTAAAAGTGCGAATATAAAAACAGGAGGGAAATTCGCACAGAAAATCAATCATCGGATGCTGCCTTAGGTGAGTAACTCTGTATAGTTTATTTATCTATTGAAAGCACTGTACCCATTCTCGATAGCAATAACAAAAAAATGGCTACACCTAAGAGAAAATGTACCACATGTTCCAAAAAGTTAATAGAACAAGAAGTTATCTGCTACAATTGCAATGCAGAATTCCACCACAACTGTTCCCTAGCGGAAACCACCTACCATTCAATGAGTATCAGGAAAAAACAAGAATGGAAATGTCAGCAATGTAGAAATATTGGAGCAAACAAATCTACAGATAACATTCAAAATTCAAAACAAGAAAAGCAACAAAGTAATCCTACGGAATTGCTTTTAGAAATTGAAAAAAAATTAGAGAAATTAGATAACCTTCAAAAATTGGATTCACTTGTGGAAGATATCAAAGAAATGAAAGATTCCATATCATTCTTAGCAACAAAATATGATGAGGTGTTAGAAAAATTACAAAAAGTCGTGAAAACAAATCGAGAACAAGATGATGACATCCAAACTCTAAAAAAAAATACAGAAAGTCATGCAAATAAAATAAAAGAACTGGAGAGAACAGCAGAAAAATCCGAACAGATTTCAAGAAAATGTAATTTGGAACTGCACTACGTAAAAGAACACAAAGATGAAAACTTAAGCGATGTAATTGAAAGAATTGCACAAAAACTTGAAATTGGACATTCTGTCACTGATTTGGAATACACACACAGACTGCCTACCTTCAATAAAAATAAAATAAGACCCATCCTTTTGAAATTCAAAACATTAGACAAAAAAAATGAATGGCTTGAAAAAAGGAAAAAAATCCAAGTGCTCAACAAAGATGTATATGAGAATAATGATGAAACCAAAATCTTCATCAATGAAAATCTCACAACCAAACAAAAATCTCTGTTATGGAAAACAAAAATAAAAGCTAATGAGAAAAACATGAAATTTGTGTGGATTAAAAATGGCAACATCCTGGTGAGAAAATCCGAATCTTCACACATACTAAAAATTGAAGATGAATCTGATTTGGAAAAAATCAAATAACTGTAAGGACAATTAGAAACATTAAGGTAATCATAATAAAGCAAAATTCATATTGAAAATGGCCGGAAACAACTGGCATGACAATATTGAAAAGGACATTCTTTACCCGAAAACAAAGGTTAGAGATAGCTTCAATGACTGGATGGAAAAGCAAAAGAATAAATTTTTACCAAATTATAATCTACATATCTTACTATTAAATATCAGATCCATTAGACTAAATTGGGATATTTTGATTTGTAAAAATTATAACTACTTGGAATGTCTTGATATTATAGCATTAACAGAAGTTAATATCACTAAAAATGAGATAGACCTTTACAAAATAAATAACTGGCATACTGTATATAACTTAAGAGAACAAAGTAAAGGGGGTGGTGTAATATTATATATCAAAGAAGATATTCAGTATAACAAAAAAAATATAATTACAGAAAACTTTGAATGTATCTGCGTAAAAATAAACAAGCAAAACTGGGAAAACAGCTATAATCTTATTAACATATATAGACCACCAAACTTAAACAAAGTCAACTTCATAAATGAATTGGAAAATATTATAATTGATCCTCAGGATGATTGGAAAAATACAATACTTCTAGGTGATATTAATATTGATCTATTCAAAATAGAAGAATGCAGAGGTAACAAATTGTACATAGAAACATTGTGTAATAGAGGTTTTCAAAATTGCTTATATGGTATTACAAGACATAATGAAAACTCCATGGGTGTAACTTCAACTAATATCGATCACGCTTTCATTAACATCCCAAACCAAAAATTTCAAAGCTACATTTTTAAAGAGACAATCTCGGATCACTACCTAATTCTCCTTCAGCTTACACAACTAAATAAAAAAAATAATAATAATGACAAAACATTTAGTAAAAAACAAAACTACAAAATTGTTAGTAAAGAAAAATTGGAAAATAACTTACAGAAGTTACTGGACAAAATTCAAAGTACAGAAATTACAGACGTAGATACATTATATAATGAAATATTAACAGAATATAACAACTCAAAATTAAAAATAAAGAACAATACAAAACATAGAAAGGCTTGTGAGAATCCGAGAAAACTTACAAAAATGAAAGATAAAAGATTTCAAAAACAATGGATTACAGATGATCTAATTAAAGATATAATAGAAAGAGATAAATTATTTAAAAAATACAAAAGAAATAAAACTAACGTCTCTTATTACGAAAACTACAAAACATTCAGAAATAAATTAAACTCAAAAATCACAAGAACAAAAAATGAATACTATAATAATAAATTTAATATGAATCAAAAAAATCCCAAACAATGTTGGAACGAAATAAATCATCTATTAGGAAAACCACCCAAACAACAAAGCAATAACAACCGAGAACTTGAAAAATTCTCTGAACATATGGAAGGTCCTAACAAGCACAAAAAACTGGCAGATAAATTCTGCACGTATTTTGCCTCTATAGGGGAAACTCGTAATAATTCATGTAAAAATACTATTATTAAAAAAAAGGAAAATAATACCATAGCAAATTCAATAGCAATATGTGGTCCATCTGAAGATGAGATAATATCAATTATTAAAAAAATGGACAACAAAAAATCAGCAGGATTTGATAACATAAAAACAAAAGATATAAAAGAAAATGAAATTTTTCCCAAAGTAATTACTGAACTAATAAATTTAATAATTGCAACAAATAAATATCCAGATCAATTAAAAATTTCCAAAATCATACCTATATATAAAAATAACAGCTACCTCGAACTAGAAAATTATCGACCCATAGCAATACAATCAGCCATAAATAAAATAATAGAAAAATACTTCACAAATACAATACAAAATTTTATGAAAAAATACAATGTAATAAACAGTAATCAGTATGCCTACCAAACTTTAAAAAGCACCACAAAGTTATTAGAGAATTTCAGTGACCACATTAATGAAAAACTAAACAAAAATAATTTTATTTTACTTCTAACAATAGATCTTAGTAAAGCTTTTGACTTAATAAATCATGAATTGTTACTAAAAAAAATAGAACTAATGGGTATTAGGGGATCAACCCTTCAAATAATAAAAAACTATCTCAAAAACAGAAAAATTGTTGTAAACATAAATAAGAACGCCAGTAAAGCGAAAAAGATAAATTGTGGAGTACCTCAAGGCTCCAACCTAGGCCCAATCT
This sequence comes from Thereuonema tuberculata, assembly GCA_023159025.1. Classification (NCBI taxonomy): domain Eukaryota; kingdom Metazoa; phylum Arthropoda; class Chilopoda; order Scutigeromorpha; family Scutigeridae; genus Thereuonema; species Thereuonema tuberculata. Next base: position 5,753 of record JAFIDM010098043.1, on the reverse strand, counting down.
TCTTCATAATGTTTATAAACGATCTCTTCGCTGAAATCAAGGATTGCTATATCTACATTTATGCTGATGACATTATAATCTATGCAATAAACAAGAATCCTATCAATGCAAGACAGGCTATTCAAAAAGACTTCATAAACATTCAAAATTGGATGCACGACAATAAACTCATAATAAATAAAAACAAAACAAAAGCTATTTTTATAAGACCGAAAAAACAAATGACAAACTTTCAACCAAAGGTGTATTTTCATTCTCATTCATGTTTACATGCACAAAATGTAAATTGCAATTCTTGCTTCGAGGTTGATACAGTAACAAATTTCAAATACTTAGGTATTACAATAAACAACCTCTTCACTTGGAACACACATATAAATATGCTTCACAAAAGACTAAATTCTATAATATATATTTTCTATCACATAAAAAATATTATACCAACAAAAATCAAGATACTTATATACTATGCGCTATTTGATTCCTTGATAAACTACGGGGTAAATATCTGGGCCAATACTAATAATATAGATCTGGACCACTTAAAAAACATACAAATAAAAGTGCTTAAATTAATTTTTTCAAAAAATGTCTGGAAAAATACATACAAAAGAAATTATAACCTAAATAAGTATGAAATTTTATTCCCAAAACAAAAATTTATATACAACATAATAATGCAAAACTACTATAATATATTACAAATAAAGAATAACAGCAATCAAAATTATCATCTAAGACAAAACCATAAAATAAAACTACCATACCCTCCAATTTTTAATAGTTATGGGCACAGAAATATAAACTTTAATATAGAAAGAATCATAAATGATATGAATATAAATATATTCTCAGAACATCAAAAAATATCTGTTGTCAAAAAAAACCTTAAAAAATGGCTTATTGAAAATACTTGAAAAAAAAAAATAAAGTAAATATATCATTAATTATTTTATATTGTTTTTCTTTCCTCTAAATATCTCTATTTGGAAGAATTTAAACTTCAAAATGGAGAAATGAAAAAAAGAAAAAAGATAAAATAAATAAACACCAAAGTAAAACATAAGACTGGTACTATTAAATAAATATTGGAGCCTACCCTCCAGCGGCCTCCTCGGCCTGCACGGGCAGGCTTTGGCTTCGTGCGGTCCTCAGGGCCTGATCGAGTCTTTAACTTTAACTTAACTATTAATAAAACTAATATACGTTTCAAGACATTTCAAGCACGTTATCGAAAAATACCTTCAATACTAATAATCAATCATTTATTTATATATGTCAACCCATCTATACTCAATTATTGTTATTTTCTTTTTTTTTTGTTCTTATATTTACAATCTTGTAGACTTATAAGCTATATATTTTTCAAATGTATACAATGTAAATATATATTGTAAGAAGAAAGAAAAAAAATTATATAAATATCAGAACCCGTTGATAGGGATACCTCCCTAACGGGACTGTACTGTGTTATCTATCTACGTTAATAAAGAAAACAATTGAAACAAAAAAAATTATTATTATTATTATTAATTTCTTTTGTTTCAATTGTTTTCTTTGTAATTGTAAATCCTGTTTGTAATATGTCATTTAAGTATGTTGTTCAATTTACTTCCAATGTCCTTAATATTTATTGTTACAAGTTCTTACTGTACTCGACAAAAATAAGCTAAACATAGGTAACTTTAATTTACATATATAATAATTATATATAGAGTTAAATCAGAAAATTATTTTAACTTTTAAATTACCGGTATGTTACTGCCCAATTTAAAATTTTAGAAAATTATCACCTAGCGGTCTACTTGACAAAAATTACTTGAAAAAACAATACTTAAGTCATTTGATATTTTTTAACAATGTATTCAAAATTAATTAAACATTTGTAGTATACCTATATTCAGAACCTGTTGATAGGAATTTCTCATTCCTTACGGGACTGTAATTTTTGTATTTAGAATCATAATAAAAAAATAAAATTATTATTTTTTTTTTTTTTTATTTTAATTTTAATAATTTTACAGTTCCAGTCCTACTAGATCCACTTTGAAAGTGATCTGTCTGTAGGTTCTGTACAATATATCCATTTGAGTTATTACAGAATATATATACATCATTTTTTTTTTTTTTTGAAATAATTAGTTATGTTACCATCCATATATTGTTATTTAGTAAATATAATAATAATATACTATATACTAGTATTAATATACATATATCAATATTATTGTAAATATTATAACATAAAATTGTAATTAATTTTATAAAAATATTTGACTATTCAATGTTAAATAATTAATTATGAGATATCATTTTTGATTGCATACAAATGTTTGTTAGTGTTCTATTAATAACATTATAATTCAATTTAAACAGAAATACTTCTTTTCTTTAAAAGAAGAAAAATTTTTTTCTAAATAACCAAAAAAAAAATTAATTTTAAATTTATTAAACAATAACCATAAAATTAAATATTAATAAATAATATTTCTTAATTTCTTTAATGTTATATTAAAAACATATCATCTATAAAACAGAAATATTTTTTTTTTTTTTTAATGTTATTATTTATACTATTCTAAATTTTTGAATTATTATTGGTAATTTGAAATTTATTTATATAATTTGTTAATATAATTGTAAATTATATTTTGATTTATTTAATTTAATTATATTACATAGATGAAACCATGTAGGTTTACTGATCATACACAAACTATAGGTATACTATACTATAGGTATACATTGTCTTTCATCAACTATATTTGATTTAAAGTTCGACACGCAACGAATGATAAGAACTTACTCTCGTAGCTAGTCGCATTCTCATTTTTTTCATAGACTATGATACTTCAAATTTTATTTCCATATGATCCCCTGGCTGTCCCATTATGAAATTTGGCACAAAATAGGTAATAACAATATAAATAACATATATTTTTTTCAAAAAAATCAAAAGGGGGTATTTTTGAAATTTTTTTAAAACTAGTTTTGAAAATTTTGAAAAATTTTAATATGAAATTAAGATACTTTTGTTGTATATCAAAGGCCATTAAAAACTGAACAAAATGACACTAATTTCAGCTCGGTAGGTTAAACGGTTCTTGAGTTATAGTGTTTTGAAAATTTCAAAACACAGCCAAAATCAAGCAATTTTTAGTTTTTGAAATTCAATAACTCAAAACTGTTAGTCCAAAACATCTGAAAATTTGCATTTTTTATACTCTCTATAGATATTATCAGTGTGCAAAAAATCATCAATTTCTGAGGTGTCAAGGTTCTAACCATTGGTTGATTTGACATGGAATGACCCCTATATAATATTAACAAAAAAATTTTTATCATAAACAACAAGAAAGAACATTAATCATAAAAGTAAACATAATTTTAAATATAATATAAAAAGTTTACATCTTTATTAGTAGATCATAACAGTTGACAATAAAATTTCATTTAAATTAAAATTGAAAATATAGGAAATTAGGTATCAATCCACGGCACAAAGCTAAAGTTAGGATTCGCACCCTGAGTTGTCATCGGGAAGAGACTGGGACTGGATTGATAACTAATTTTGAATTATTCCGGCACGTTAAACTACATTTATTTATTGAAAATATAGGATTTTAAGGTTTCCGTAGTTATAAGTTTATTTACTAGGTTTATTTGCAATGTTATAATATTATTAACTTAAAGTGATACCAGACCTATTAGGTATACGAGTATACCTGTATTATAGATGCTGATCATTTTATTTAACATTAATAGAAATAATTAAGTTTCATTTATTAAGATTAGAAATTAAGTTTAAATTTACCATTGATCACATCTGATATTAAGTTAGCCTTAATATTTTTAATTTTTTCAAAATTGTATCTATCACAATCCAATTGACTGAAGAGGTGATACATAACATCACCATATAATCTTTTACCAAAATTATTATTGAGCTTAATTCTTTCAAAAAGTTTTAACCAATTTTGTCTTATATTAAAACTTGACACATAATTATTTCTTTCTTGTTTAACAAAAATGAAATTCAGTATTATTGTGTTATAAAACATTTTTTCTTGAATATTTAAAAAAGTTTTCTCTATTATACTGTTTTTCCAAATTAGATTTATCCTTAAAAAGTAAATATACATATTTAAAGATGTTTTATTAATGTTGTTTAATTGTTTATTATTGATAGGAATCCAACAATCTAATCCATAATTAAGAATCGAGTCCACAAGGGATTTATATAAAATTAACTTTTGTTTAAAAGGAACCATACCTTTAATAGAATAAAAAAATATATTAATGAATTCAGTTTGTGATTTATGAAATTATAATGGATATCCCAATGAAATTGATTGTCTAGATAAATTGTGGTGGGATTTATTATTCTTATTCTTACCTTTTTGTTCGTAATTTCTTTTAAAACGATCGTTAGATGAATTTCACTTAATATTAGATTGTGTATTTATTATAATTGTTCAGGCCCAATTTTCGCCATGATGATCGCCAACGAGCGTGAAACAGCTGTTCCAGGATGTCACTTGTGAATAATTTGGTCTCATTTATGTTTTTTATCAACTGCTAAGTTCTTAAAAATTTCTAATTCTTATTGTAATTCGCTGAAATGAATGGCAATTTCTTTCCTCAAAGTCTATCCTGGATTTCGGCGCCAAAATATTTATAGAATACATTCAATCGTTAATTCTAATTTGAATGAAACAGCCACGTTTGTTTCTCTATAGTCATTTGCATTTTTCTTTATGTACGGGGAAAACAAAACTTAATGATACGGTTTGACACATAGTACCATCTGGTGGCAAATAAACGAACTTAACTTACATTAAGCAGAAGATTTCTACATATGTATATAACACTAATAGAACTGGTTACATTAAAAAAAAAATCAGTAGTCAAAATAAAATTAAGCTTTTTTACATTCAGAGTGTTTTGCAAAAGAGTTGTTATTTCGGTTACAAATTAAAATATTCTTTTCATTTCCCCCTCCAAATCGAAACACTATTAGCAGATTAAATGTTTGAAAGATTCTACTTAAATTGATATTTAGATATATTTGTTAGTTAAAGTTTTCAGTTTATCTTTAGCATTGATAGTAACAAGATATTCTTTAGTTGGTTTATTAGTGAAATAGATCGAAAATGAAATGATTCTTTTTACTAGATAATTTTTCATTATTGTAAATCAAAATCCTTAACTTTTTTTTATTATTTATAAGTCATTTCTTTGAAATTTATTTGTAGTTTCCGTTTCTGCATAAAACCATATTATTCATTTTTATTTTGTAATTGTAAATCAAATTATTCATGAAAATAAAAAGATAAAAATATTTTGCTTTTGCAGCCTCGAAAAATTCGTTGACGAAAAAAAAAGAACCCGAGGATTTCTTGAAACCCCGATCATATCCATCAGGTGAGAGATTTCGAAATTAAACAGAAATTAAAAATATTTTACGTGTGTTTCTTAATATAAAATGGGTAGATTCTGGCCACCACACACAGTTCTAATTAAATACATAAACGTAAATATAATAAAATGCGAGTACTTTCAAGATGGTCTACATCTCGTTCTCAAGCGGAGAAATGAATAACATATTTCAAAAATAAGGAAATTCGGGCCAACGAACATGTGACCTGGACACCACTCAACTCTGAATGTTTCGTCCAGATCACATTTCCGATGGCCCGAATTTCCGCATTTTTGAAATATGTTATTCATTTCTCCGCTTGAGAACGAGATGT
>JAFIDM010098042.1:1977-12416 GCA_023159025.1 Thereuonema tuberculata | reverse complement strand
CTTATTTTACACGAAGTGTTTTGGGTGGGATTTCATTTCTTTTTGTAGGATGAGATCTGATAACTTTTTAACAGTGAAAGCGTTATGAGCATGCGAGTCTTGGCAACCCCTTATTTTACATGAAATGTTTTGGTTGGGATTTCATTTCATTTTGTAAGATGAGATCTGATAACTTTTTAACAGTGAAAGCGTTATGAGCATGCGAGTCTTGGCAACTTATTTTACATGAAATGTTTTGGGTGGGATTATCTATTACAACTAAATTTAGTTTGAAGATTATTTAAAAAATGGATTTTTTTTCAATACCCTACTTTTCTGTTTTTCTATTGGTCAACTTGTTTATACAAGCTGTTTGCACTTTTGTAAGAAATCACATTATTACACAGTATTATTTAGGCCGAAGCATTGAGGGTACGACGCATTTCAGATCTTAATAAAATCCAAAGTATAAAAGCTAGATAAATGCAACTTAGCGTATTTCATTAGTATGGTAACTGCATCTTATCCTGAAAATTTGAGCTCTCTAGTATTATCCAGGCCGAAGCTATGATGGTTCGATAATACATAACCAGACCCACCCCTTTTGAGGGGTTGGAAGGTGAAAGTTACGGATTTCTTAATTTTTTTGTTGTTTGTGTGCTAATCCTAGCCTGCATACCAAATTTCAGCTTTCTAGGACTTCAGGAAGTACCCTAGAGGTTTTGATGATCATGAGTGAGTGAGTCAGTGACGAAATCGACGTATCTTAGGTATTAATAAAATCCAAAGTATAAAAGCTGAATAAATGAAACTTAGCGTATTTCATTAGTCTGCTTACTGCATCTTATCCTGAAAATTTGAGCTCTCTAGTATTATCCAGGCCAAAGCTATGAGGGTTCGAAAATACGACGAAATACTTCCAGTAAAGGTACGTAGTGCCCTTCCTGCCTTCGGCTCGTCGTCTTGGCGGGGGCACTGCCGTGCCCCCAGATAAAGGTTAAAGTATAGATTACGGTATCCCAATGGCGTGAAGACATATGAAATGAGCTAGTAAAAAGTAGAATGCTTACTTCAAAATGGTTTTGCACGATCTTTTAGAAAACAAACCTTCTAGAAAAACTAACCTTCATCTGGCTAACTGCGATCTTGAGATAACAGTATGCACCAAGTTACCACGGTGGGCGGCCATTGGAGGTACCGTAATCTAAAGTTGACCAAAATAAAATCAAGATTTATATGTAGGGTTTTTATGAGATATTTTCTGAAATGACAAATTTAATTATTTTTCTCTGATCTTAGACGGAAACAACGAAGGAAGTGAAGACAAGTCTTTCATAGAAAACAACTGGGAAAAAATCTCGAAGAGACTGTACTTCAAAATACCAAAGGGACCAAGAAAGAGAGATAGTTTGAAATGAAGCGGATGGAATATCAAATGAGCGAAACGGACACTGACAAGAGACAGCTACGGCTTGAGATTGAGCAACTGACGTTACAGGTGGCACGGCTGGAGAAACAAAAAGTAACGTTGACATCCACAGTGCGGGAGATGAAAGGAATCGATCAGATAAAATCGACAGAAATCTGCTCCCTCAATGAGGAAATCGGCCAACTGAAGTTGCAACTGATGAACACCAAATACGAACTGGATAAATTAAGCACAGAAAACGATAGATTGAAAACATCGACTACCAATTTGAAATAGGAGAACTCTTGCATGAGCAAAAATTACGACAAGGCCCTGGAAACGAGGGGTGCAAGGGGAGTGATGTGACACCACTTGCTGGTTAATATAACCTCTCCTCCCAAATGTCAACCTCACCTTCTTGTGGTGGACCCTGTTTTCACGAACGAGGCTCTGGCGACCGAGTATTGGCGGGATAACCATAGTCCTTTTGTGTCAAGGAGGAAATGCCGAGACACCAGCGCAGTCCATCGAAGCGCCCCCTCGATGCGGGTTCCTACATGGTGAGGGACACCCTTGGAGGGTTTTTTACCCTCCATGGGTCCTAAACGCCCGCCCCCGAATCCAAGGTGGAAGGCATCGTGCCGATGGGTGTGTGGCACTACGGGGTTATTTTAGTGTCTTGAACGATCCCTGTGGAAAAAAAAGAATTGCCTGGCGACAACCACAGAATTTAAACTGCTTCGGCTGTGCCTTCCAGGCAGATATGGGGATAGCCGCCTGGTGACCGTTTACTTTCCCCAGTTAATTCTTCTGTGTATGGATTCTAATAATTTTTTTCCTTCATTGGGAAGCAATTCCCACACCGTCGATGTTACCTCTCCTTGTACTACCAGTCAGACTTTTTTAATTATGCACTCTTTAACCCTTGAGACACCTTTGTCTAAACTGTCCCCGTTTCTCATCTCGAAAGCACTTTCAGGGTATCACTTCAAATATCAAGTCTGTCAAGAAGCTACAATCTGGCGATTTGCTAATCACGCTGCCTTATTCAAAAGCTGTGGACCAACATCTTAAGTTGACGACTCTGGCAAATACTCCGGTATCTATCACTAAACACAAGATTTTAAATTCTAGTCGTGGCGTCATCCGAGAACCAGATCTGGACGGTCTATGTGACGCTGACCTTCTCTAAGGCTTTGCTTCGCAGGGTGTCACTGCGGTCCGCCGCATTAACATCCGTCGTGATAATAAGGAAGTACCAACTCGCACAATTGTGCTTACTTTTAACTCCTCCACACTGCCTACGAGTGTCACCGCTGGCTATTTACGCTGTCCTGTGCGTCCGTATATTCCGAACCCTTTACGCTGTTTTAAATGCCAGCGTTATGGTCATGGCTCCGCAGCTTGTCGTGGCAAGTCCATCTGCCCTAAGTGTGGTGAGCCATCCCATGAGCCTACACAGTGCACTTCACCTCCCCAGTGTGTCAATTGTTCCGGCGACCATCTTTCATATTCCCCATCTGGTCCTCGCTGGAAAGAGGAGAAAGAGATCCAGGCCATCAGAGTGAAACATTCTCTTTCTTATCCCGAGGCCCGGAAGATGCTTCCTACTGTGCCAGCCCAAAAGACTTTTTCTTCTGTGGTACAATCCAAACAGACGACTTCGATCGCCTGTCAAACAGACATCACTTGTCCTCCTCATGAGTCTTTTTCTTCAATATTTCAAACCATTGCTACTTGCACACCACGAGGTCCTTCGCCAGCTACACAATCTACCTCACAATCTACCATTTTGTCTTTACCGATATCTTCACGTCCTTCTATTACCCCAGCAACTCCAAAATTCACACGGAAGCGGCATTCAGTTTCTCCACATCAATCCCTGTTACGCACACGTTCACGCTCGTGGACGTCGGAGACATTTCTCTCCCCGTCGATCTTCTGATGACGATATAAATGACCCCTTAGCATCTCCTGTTTTTCCGGCACTACCATCTGCTCCACCTTGATTTTTTCGTTGATTTTTTTCACCTTTTCTTTTTTAACTTCAATTATGGTTTCTTTGTCATGGAATTGTAGAGGCCTTCGCTCCAACTTAAATGATGTTAAAGCTTTAGTTCACACACATCACCCTGTATGTCTGTGTCTGCAGGAAACTTTTCTTACGGGAAACGACACTTTTTCTTTTCATGGTTATTCCATGCTGAGTAAACAGCGGACTGATAGAAGCGGTGGAGGAGTTTGTCTCCTTATTCGAAATGACATTCCTTCTTCCCCTGTTCCACTTACGACTTCTCTGGAAGCTGTTGCTGCTCGCCTTTCAACACGCCGCCTTTTTACTATCTGTAGCTTGTACCTTTCCCGCAGCGGCTGTTTCGCCTACAGACATTGATAATCTTCTTGATCAATTATCGACTCCGTTTCTCTTAGTTGGTGACTTAAATGCTCACTCTCCGGTGTGGGGTTCTTCCTTCACCAATACTCGAGGAACTGTTATTGAAGATCTTTTAGTTCGGCGCAATCTTTGTATTTTTAATACAGGTGCAGCGACTCATTTCACATCCTCGCCAATATCGTTTTCTGCTATAGATTTAGCAATCGGTTCGGCTTCGCTCTTCCCCCATTTCTCATGGGATTTTATTGATGATCCTGGTGGCAGTGATCATTTCCCAATCATTCTCTAAGAACTACCTCGTTCTGCTGTTTCATCATCCTGTCGTCCTCGCTGGAAATTTGACTCTGCTGATTGGATAACTTTTACTACCCGCTGTACTCTGGAAGCCATTGATCTTTCAGCTACCATTGATCAAATTATTGACGAGGTCACGCATACCATTATTGGTGCTGCAGAAGCAATAATTCCACAAACATCTGGACGATTACCACTGCATCCTAAACCTTGGTGGACTCCTGATTGTACTTATGCACAGAAACTTAAACAAAAAGCCTGGAACATCTTCCGACGTTATCCCACTTCTGCCAATCTTTTGTCCTTTAAGCGTGCCCGCGCTTTAGCTCGTCGTATCCGTCGGGTTAGTCAGAAGGAGTATATTGGAAACGCTATATATCATCCATCACATGTACACTATCTTCAAAGACCCTCTGGGATAAAATTCGGAAGATGCATGGCAAATATGTATCTCACTCTTTGCACATCCTCAAAGAAGATGGAAAAGAAATTGCTAACATCTCTGATCAAGCTGAAGCACTTGGACGGGCTTTTGCGCGGAATTCCAGCCCAGCTTTGTTATCTTCCACTTTTCAACAAATTAAAGATCGTACTGAAGCTATTCCATTAAACTTCTTTTCTTCCAACAGAGAACTATATAATCTCCCTTTTAGTATCCAGGAGTTATTGTTTGCTTTAGATAATAGCAAAAATACCGCATGCGGCCCTGATGGACTTCATTACGTGATGTTACGTCATTTATCTTTTTCTTCGTTGAATATTCTTCTTTCTATATTTAATAAAATCTGGTTATAACACCTCTTTCCTGATTGTTGGCGTCGAGCCATCATTATACCTTTCGTTAAACCTGGTAAAGATGTGAGTGATCCAAATAATTATCGGCCCATAGCACTCACCAGCTGCTTATGCAAGACACTTGAACGCATAGTAAATCGCCGACTTCAATGGTTTCTTGAAGTTAATCAGCATCTAGCTCCCACACAGTGTGGATTCCGACAACATCGTTCTACGATTGACCATCTTGTCCGTTTGGAAGATACTATTCGCACTGCCTTTGTTAATCGAGAACACCTCGTCTCCATCTTCTTTGACTTAGAGAAGGCCTATGATCGCACATGGAAATTTGGTATTTTGCAAGATCTTTATAGTTATGGCCTTCGTGGCCACAAGCCTATTTTCATTCGCAATTTTCTTGCAAATCGAACTTTTCAAGTTCGTCTGGGATCTACGCTGTCCACCGTTTATCCTCAAGAACTCGGAGTCCCTCATGATTGTGTTTTGAGTGTTACCCTTTTTTCTGTAAAGATCAACGGCATCATCTCTGCTTTGCCTCCTTTTATCCACCATTCTTTGTATGTTGATGACTTAGAGATTTCCTGCCGTTCTGTTAATTTACGTCTGATTGAAAGACAACTGCAGTTAGCTTTGAATCAGTTGCAGGCATGGACTATTTCTAATGGTTTTAATTTCTCCCAATCCAAAACTGTTTGTGTCCATTTCACTCGTCGTCAGGGAATTTTTCCTGATCCCCAGCTGACTCTTGGTGGTGTTCCACTTCCATGTCATTCTCAACATAAATTTTTAGGCCTGATTTTTGATAGGAAATTGACTTTTAAGGATCACAACCTTGATCTCCGGAAGCGTTGTATTTTAAAATTACATTGTATCAAAGCGCTTTCACATTCCACTTGGGTAGTGATCGCCTGGCTTTGTTGCGCATTTACCGTGCTCTTATTCGATCCAAACTAGATTATGGCTGCATTGTATATGGCTCTGCACGGCCATCTGTACTTCGAACACTTGATCCTGTTCACAATCAGGCCCTTCGTTTCTGTCTCGGTGCTTTCCGTACTTCACCGATTCCCAGCCTGTACGCAGAGGCTCTCGAAACATTAATGCACTTTCGTAGACAAGCCATGTCACTGCAATATTTCGCACGGATTTCTTCACTTCCACATAACCCTGCTCATCAATGTGTCTGTCGTCCCCGTCAACGACGACTTTTTACCAATCGTCCTTCCATTATCCCACCGTTTGGACATCGGGTGACGACTTGGCTTAGTACACTACATCTCACTAACCTTAACATTGCCACTTTACCTGCTTTACCATCAGCACACTGGAACTATCACCTCCCAACCTGTGATTTTTCGCTTCGTAATTTTGCAAAAATCAATACGTCCTCCACAGTCTTTCAGAATCTGCATCGGGATCATTTGTCCCGTCATTCTGACTTCAACATTTTTTACACCGATGGATCTAAAGGCGCATCTTATGTTGGAGCCGCCTTTTATACTGCGACTTTCAGGAAAGTTGTTCATCTTCCTTCTGAGGTTTCGGTGTTCTTTGCTGAGCTTTATGCCATTTTCCTAGCCTTAAAGTATGCATTTCACTAAAAGTTTCCCAGAAATCTTATCTGAGAGTGCTCTGCAGGCACTGTGCAGTCACACAGTGAAGGTTCACCCTTTTGTTTTGTCCATTTTAGATTTCTTACAACATTTTCAACATTGCACGATCATTTTATGCTGGATCCCAGGCGACGTCGGTATTGTCGGCAATGACCACGCTGATTCTCTCGCCAAGTCTGCTGCTGGTCTCCCACTGCGACGGATCTCCATTCCTCCCTCTGACATCAATGCTCGTATACGTACTCGTCTCCGATCTGCCTGGCAACACGAATGGGATGATCTTCACGGCAATAAACTTCGTCTTGTCAGTCCTTTATTATCCTCTCCTACCTATCGGCTGCTTCCAACTCGCCAGAAGGATGTTCTTCTGGTGCGTCTGAGGATCGGGCATACAAGACTCACATATAGCTACTTACTGCTCAATCGTCCACCTCCCCTGTGCTCTACGTGCAACATTATTTTAACTATTCATCATATTTTAATTGACTGTCCTGCTTTTAATCAACATCGTCGTCAGTGCTTTTATCCTCTTTTTAAATTTCACGTTCCTTTTCATATTTCCTTGCTTTTGAATGGTAATGAGCTGTTACCCATTTCCGCAGTTATCCGCTTCATTTCTCAATGTGGCCTTGCCTCTCTTTTATAATTAACAGTTATTTCCTTGTTTTTGCCCATTTTATCTTGATTTAATTTGATTATTTTGCTTTTCCAATGTTCTCAATTTTACCTTTCTTGGCGCAGCTTAACCACTGCTGCTTTTGCGCCATTAACACACCAACAAACAACAACAACAACAACAGCTATATCGTCTTAGCTTTTGCGAACGTTCTTTTCATTTTCATCTTGTATATATTAATGTCGAGATACCCTATTTAGATGAAATAAATTGATCTATTGCATTATCATAAAAAGCTCCAGATCAAGGATAATTTCGCGTTTATTAATTTTCAACACAGAACACATTTCCCACAAATATATAATTTCCAATCAAGTAAATACAGAAATAGACTACTATATAACATCCAGTATAAACTTTAATTGTTTACTAATAATTATTAGTTATCAAACTGTAAATATAATTTTAAGGTTTAAATGCAAGAAGAATTTACATCTAGCATACCACACTCAAACAAAATTAACGCATTATGTCCAGAGTACACATACATGAGTGCCTCAGCACTATCAGGGCGAAGCTTTGTTCAGTCACTATGTTGGAATATGCCGAGAGTCCACTCTCACTGTCAACATTTGTTGTGGGAAACCACACTGCCTGCAGGAACTTTTTAGTCCAAGTTCTTCAACCAAAACTCCCAAAACCTGAGCAACAACATCACCTTCTTCTGTACTACCTGCAGCTTTCTTCACTTGGGTTTCATGAGTGTAATACCCGCGAAGGAAAACATGTTTTGAAATATTTTTTTCAACATTGGAATTTTCTGCACATAAAACATTCTGTCCTCATTTATTGAGAAGACATAGAAAAATGTGGAGATGGCTTGGAAACTTCTCCTGTCGGGTCTTCTCGTAACATTTTTTAAATCCTGTTAATGCTCTTTTTTTATAAGATTTTTATTTTCTTCCCTCTCCCTCCTCTCATCATGGAGTGCCTCAAGTACAGCAGTACTCTTGTCACCTAGAATTAGTATATGAATTAAATCAAATTGACCAATCAAAGAATTAACTGTAGGGACAAGTCTGTGAGCAGTTGGATAACTTCAAGGAAAGTGAACAGAGAGGCAGTGTGATCAGTGTTCTTGCACAAAGGCAGCCTCAAATAAAATTGCTTTCTTATTGCTTGAAATGCCTTGAAAACATATAACTGCACTGTTGAAATCATCGAGTTGACTGAAGTACTCCACAAGGCCAACAAAATACTCACCTACAAGCCGCGTGACTAATGTTCCCTCGTGGCATTTAAATAAACTGAAGCCGCAAACAAATGAATGTTGTTTCGATGATTTCACGATTATTTCGTTCTTATTTCGTGGTATTAAGCGGCTTTACACTAATAAGCCCATTTCGCGCTTCAAAATCCCTTTATAATTACATATTTATGTAAGTTACACCACGATGAACATAAATACACCTTTTACAAAACATTTTGCTGATATCGTTGGTACCAACAAATAGGGTCCCTATTTATGTCACGTTCACGTTCTTTTCCGTACAGGAATTAAGACGTATGTGAATAACTACAGTTTTGTTTATTTTATACTTAAACATACTTACTTTAACTACTTTCCCCATGGTTCCGAAAAACAGAAAAATTCGTCCTAACTTTACTGGTCCTGTTTTTTACATAATAACCGAAATTTAATTAATTTCATTTTAAACTAATACAGATTTGGCGTAAATTCAATAATTTTTATTAGAAATTCAATGATCTTTTCGTAACATGAAATTTTCAGTCTAATGAACTATTGGGCCATCGGTTGTAAAGTTTAATAGTTGCAAATAATTTATTTAAATTCAAATGATGATTGAAACTAACTAGAAATAAAAAAATGAAACTTGAATTAACTTAAACTTTTCAATAAATTCCAAATAAATAAAGATAAGCTCCTTCCAATTATCGAAGCGCGATTTGAACTAATTGTAGTGAAAAGCGTGCCGGGCAATTGTTGAGGCTGCAAACATGGCCGGCACGCAGCGAACGTTTTCATTATCTGTGGATTTGATCTCAGAATTGAGAGTTGAATGGTTGTGAAACCAAAGAACGGACGGTATTAAATTGTGACTTGAGAAGTTAAACTGAAGAAAGATGTTCAGATTACCGTAAAAAGTGAGTATATAATTTAACTTTTACAAATTTTGTAAGGAATTTAATATTTTGAGTTTTATTTAAAGTGTTAGAATTCGGGTTATTTTTTAAACCTTTGAAAACGTTCTATTATATTTTACAATTTATGAATTTACTTAAATATAAATTAGAATATAATTGAGTAGCATATAAATTAAAATATAATTGAGTAGCTACAAATTTTCAAAAATAATTTTATAAGCTTTGAAGATAAAAAGAAGAAATCACTTTTTAGGCCTAACTTGTCCGATTCGAATTTCAATGAGAAATTCGGTGGAATATTTGATATCACTAGGACTATTTTGAATGTATTACAGAAAGCTTTAATTCTAGAAAATGAATTTAATTAAAAAAAAATTTTCTTATTAATTTTTTTTTTTTAAATTCTGAATGAAATGTGTTGAAGGCCTAACAGCTCTTAAATTAATAAATTTAATAATAATAAAAATAATAAAAATTGAAATTATTCCTGATTGAGTAAATTTCTTAGGAATAGGATATATTTTTAGTATTCTATGAATTTTTAGTTGCTACAGAAGATTTTTAATCTTTTTCAATCTTTTGTTCGATTTCGTAGAAGGGAAAAAAACAAAATGGCTTCTCTGTAAAACGTAAAGAACTTACCTGCTTAACAGGTCGAAGATGAAATATCAGCGGAAACATAGATGTGTATAGACTTTGGAACGAATGGCGATTCAGTTTTTTTTTTTTTTTTTTTTATGCCTCTATTTCATTTCATATTGTCTTCGATTTTTTTTGTAGGAATCTACAAGGCTAACATTTTAAATCGTTCGAACAGAATATTAAAAAAAATCTATATTTTGACATAGAGAAAGTTTTGGAAATTGCTATTCAATACCTTACCGTCTCCGAATTTCACATTTTCATTTGAATTGTGATTTTTCTTCTAGTGAAAAGTGATTTTTAATTACGCGATTCGCATTACAGTCAAGTCTTCAAATTCGGCCCGCACGGTAATTTTTTTTTTTTTTTTTTTTTTTTTTTTTTTAATTAAATTCGTTTCCCTACTTTGAGTCAACTCTGATGGCGCGTTTATTTTTACCACCTTTTGTAACTTCTATTTGCCAACCTAGGTGAAGTAACTACGCCGATAAATAAGTAACTAGACTGAAATGAATTTGTTTTAGGCTTAAG
>JAFIDM010098041.1:0-12416 GCA_023159025.1 Thereuonema tuberculata | reverse complement strand
TACATACCTGAAATTATGCCGTGTATTTTTGAAACACCCTGTATATTGATATTGATTATAGGATTATATTATATTTTTGGACACTTTCTGTGAGACAATAGGGTATCAATCTTGTCTGACAGATTTGCAGTTTTGGCTGTAGAGGTGCCAACATCTTTCATTTTGGGCCACTCCAAAGAAAGTAAAGGTAACTCGTATTTTTCCCATCCTACAAAATCATAAGAAAATCACTCATGTCTGTACGACTAATAGTTTGAGCTTTACAGATGGTGACGGACGGACGGACGGACAGACCTTAAAAGCTCTCCACATTTATACTTTGCGGGATACGGCGTCACTAAAAATGAATTAACAGAGAGAAAATACATTTCAAAATTACTGTTTGAATTATTTTTTTTTTTCATATTTTGAAATTGATCCACTTCCATTTCTTAGTTTAAGTGATGAATTACTTCTGGTTATTCGTTGTCTAAGGAAATAAATAAATAATTAATAAATAAAAAATATTTGTAGCTAGAAGCAGTTGTACTATCGATCTGAAACTTCCTGAATAATGGATGTATGAATATGGAATGATCCGAAAACTTCCAAATCATTAGGATAAAGCATAACTTTAAAAAGGATAAATAAGATATGATGTTGCTATTACTTACATATTCTCAAAAGACGTAGTGGTACGCTGTCCTCTCAGAAAACGACTCTAGGAAGACGTGACACTAAAGATGCTACAAAAATTGAGAAAATCTCATCAAATAATTCTATAAAGCTTTGAAAACACCAATAGAGGTAAACCGATGAAATAAACATATACATTTCCCACTTTGACCAGGGCCTGTTTTGATAATCTGCCAAAAATGAGGGTTTAAATTCCTGTTGCAACATTTCCATATGCAAACATGATGGTCATCGGCTTTAAGACCAAACGGGACTCATCACTGCAGCTGATTTGATGGCATTCTGAGAACGTCCCTTCTTCTCTATCATCAGTCGAGATGATGCGAAGTTATTGGCATTGTATCTGATGTCAACCAATGATCACATCATGTATACACACAGCACACAACTGGCCAGAAACAGGATGATTGACCACCCTCACTTTCATTGCCTAAGTGCATGAGGGTTGCTTTCATCTCAGATGATGATTAAATATTGCATATCTCCAACTTGCAGGGAACTATTTATTATTTCAGCTTGTCAACAGGTTAAGGCTGTATTTCAGAGTAATACACATAACTGTAAAGATTGGAAAATGATGGTTTTAATTGTCGGATTTTTTGTGTGCTTAGATCTGTCCAATCGTTCCCGAATTGGAATCATTGGGGAGATTATCCGTCTATTATTTAGATGCGGTCAGTGTGCATTTCAATATATTTAATATGTTTAGTCAGCCTCACGATAATCAACAGTGCGGATCATGTGAATCACTCATTTGTTTATAGAGCAGCTGACTGCTACACTCCTTTTTCTCACGCAATATCTTGTCGGAATCAAATGTGATGAGACTGCAATGGAAAGCCTATTCTTTGCGTACATTGTCATGATGTACTTACCTAGGAATTTTCATGTTGATCGGATAAATTTGGCTAAACAGATTTTGCATCTTTCTTTTGTCTAAGAAAGCTCGTTCGTTATCTGCCTACATGATATACTGAAAGGCAAAAAAATCGTGAGATAGGAACCTAATAATGGGGTTGTCCTCCTCTAGGCATCAGAAGTGCTTCCACACGTAGTGGCACGGAGTCAACGAGGTGCTCGAACTGTTCTGCAGGGATGGTCTCCCATAAATCCTGCAGGGTAGACCATAATTGTGTTGCATTGGATAGAAATGATCGTTGGCTCGTTTCCATTGCGTCCAAGGGGTTCATATCGAGGGAGCCAGGTGGCCAAAGTCCGTGGAGTCCGCCATCCATCTGCGGACGAGTGGCACTCAACAGACGAGTGGCACAGAGGATTTCCCTGTTGAATCATCAGGGAACTTGAAAAGCATGAAGAGGTGTAGGTGATCTGCGAGAATGCCCACGTATTTCAAAAAGTCAGTATACGCTTCAAACGGACGAGTGGACCTACTTCCGACCTTATGAACAAGCCCCAAAACCATCACAACAGGCGCTTCCAGCCTGAACAGTACCTTACATACAGGAAGGGTCCATGGCTTCATAAAGTCTGTGCCATTCTCTAATGCGCCGGTCAGCGCGAAACAGCTGGACCCTCGATTCATCAAACCTGATGCTGCCCGACGCTACAGTACCACAACCAATCCCGATGTTTGGGCCCATTGTAGTCGTTTCGCACTGTGACGACGTGTCAGCAATGGGACGCGAGTGGGTTTTCGGCTGCCAAATCCAAAGGCGAACAGGATGTTGAATGTGTCAGCTATTGCAGTGCCATACTGCAGTGTCATCCAATGCATTGGTTACGGATACAGCGAGATAGTTCGAGTTTCACTGCTATTCCCATGACTTTTCGCCTTTCAGTGTATAGTATATTTCTATATCAGATTTGAAAACAATTCATTTTGTAACCAAATTAACCTTAATTAATTCGCAGTTTTATGAAAAATAGTGAGATTGAGAAATTGTATGTTATCCTCTATTTATATTATAAAGAAATTGTCAGATTTTAATGAGCTAAAGAGTCTTATCACAGTACTTAAATTTCAAAATTATATTGCATGTATACTGAATTATTATGATAATTTGATCTATAAGATACTTTAAATTTGAAAACTTCGGTTTGTTTGTTTTTTGTTTTTTTTTTCAGATGCTTTTCTTGTTATTGCAAAAACATTTCTTGAGCAATACCAGCAGATACTTTTGGTAATTAATATTCTTTATTGCTCGTCTTTTATAATTTTTTTTATTATTAACAATTATTATTCTCAGTATTCGTTTCCTTAAAACCTTAAGTTACAAACTAAAGTATAATGACAGTTTAAAGCAAGAAAGACTTGAGATATTGAAGGAAAACTGAAGTATATAATTTAGGAACTAAATGACCACTTTCGGATATAGCTGACGAGATATGGTTCAAACGGTTCACATTCAGATTGTTGAAGTATGTTACTTGTTCTACCATTATCGAGGCCAAAAAGTCAAGTCCAATAGCTGAAGGGCAAGTAGTTAGATAAGTACAGGGTGTATATTATTAAAATTCACCTATTTTACGCATTCTACACCAAAAACCACTAATCGGAATGTCACCAAATTTGAAGTAGTCCTACGTCGTAATGACGCCATGGGAAGAACACTCATTGAAAAAAAAAATAGTTTCAAAAACCACCATCAGGAGGCTTTCGTAGACGTGTGTAGTATCAGAAATGCAAATTTCCGTTATCACGTCATCCCTCGTATCACTATTTAAGCAACAGCCTCACACGCGTTTTCATTCGCATTTTGTGTTCAACTCAAAATGACGTTAAGTTTACGAGAACATGCATTACTTGTGAAATTGTTTTACCGGAAACAGAAGCTTTCCGGAGGTTTAGTTCATTCAAAGGTCTTCGACAATGTCCAATGACTGAGAATGGGTTACGAAAAATGATCCTCAAATTTGAAGAAACAGGATCATTGAATGTGAAAGCTGGAAAAGGATGAAAGCTTGTGGCAGCGCAGGTGGTTGACGATGTAGTTACCAAAGTGGAAAAGGACAGGATGGCCAGCGCTAGTGTTCGTCGCAAAATTGTTGTGTGCCATGAGACACAAAATTGTTCGGGACATTATCCTTAGAAAATTTCTCAGGTTCAACAACTGCTGCCTCCTGATCCGCGTCAACGAGACACCTTTACTCTACAGTTCTTAGCTCGGATTGAAGTTGACCCGGAATGTTCCTGGACAGGCCCTCCACATCAAATTCAGGGTCCAGGTATCAAATGCAGTATTGCCCCCCCCCCTTTTCCATGTCATAGATTCTCAGCGAAATTATCGCGAAAACACCGTATAATTTCTCCCATTTCAACATGCCACACAATTATTAGTATTATTTATAGAGAAACTTAATTTAATACAACATCTATTTTTTTCCGGTTCTTCACAAAAGTTTAGAAGAAAAGCATAGAAAAAATTCGCTCTATGTAAATATTGCAATGCCGAATAGCTCTTTGCAGACAGTTAAAGCAGCAAAGTAGTTTATATAAAATGTAAACAAAGCAAAAAAAGTTTAGAAATATTCTAGTTTTTTTTCGGTTAGGATCTCAGCTCGGGCCAGAGGGACCAACTGAGGACCAACTCATCCTCTCCGTGTGGTCCTGGAAGATTCTCTAGGCTATTTCCATCTGAATGATGCAGTTAACGCACATAATTGTCGCATTCGGGCGAGAGAAAATCCCAATGCGTATCTGGAAATCCCTTTACATTCCCCAGAAGTGATAGTTTGATGTGGGTTTACGTATACATTCATTGATGGACCATTTTTCTTCGAAGAGCGTGAGGTCCTACTCCAAGTTCCGTAAATGGCATCGCTATGCATCATTACTAACCACTTCAGCGATTTTAGCACTCCAACAACGTCAGTGTCTTGATTCAATAGTGTTCATGTAGGATGATGTCCCTCCAGACATCGCCAATTTGTGTTAAACAGGTGCTCCGCAATCAGATCACTGATGACCACATTGTCAGCCGCCACTCAGTACTGCGTGACCCGCACGCTCACCGGATCTCACCCCAGGCGATTTTTGGCTCTCTGGTTATCTTAAAGATGTGGTTTATCGTGACAACGTAGCAACCTTGGAAGATCTTAAAGCCAGCATATCACGTCACGTAAAGTAAATATAGTCATCTATAAAGTAGATATCTTTACATAAAAGAAATTAAATTTCGAATAAAAATATCTAATGTATAAAAAGTCGACAAATATCAAGTTGCATACACTTCAGTAATGAACTTAGTACCATGACGGAACAAGTATACTGTATTCTGTTCAATATTTTATTGTTTTAATTATGAATGTCCTTCCCAATTCTCTATAGTCTAATCACTTGTGATTTAAAATTCGAAATAGTGGCTTCTTCTTAATTCTTTTTCCTGCTTAATTCAGGAAGGATAGTTTTTTTTTCCCTTGATATTATTATAATACTAACAATTACCTTAATTCATTTATAAATATCTTTTCTTTTCAGTACTGTGGAGCAGCCTTAGGTGGCTTAATACTTCTGTGCTGTTGTATTCCCATTCTTGTTAAATGTCTAGGCTTTCGAAGCGCTGGTGTTAAAGCTCGAACAGTAGCATCCTCATGGCATTCCTCTATTGGCGATGTTGAAAAAGGAAGTTTGTTTTCATGTTGCCAAAGAATGGGTGCAACTGGTTATACACGATTGGACTAAATAGACTGAATAGTGTATCCTTAAGTCTCGAACTAAACTAATGTACATTTAAATAAAGACGTTTTAATAGATTCAAATACCATAAATGTGTATTTTTTTTTTTTTGATAATAACTCGTTTTTCTATTTTTTTTTACTACACAGAAATAAATAAATAAATAAATAATAATAATAATAATAATAATTGCACCACATTGCACCACAGTCTCAGCACACTAGGACTTCACAAAAACACTTATGCACAACTGCAGAAGGCTGTGGTACTCAACACAACACGCATAGTTAGGAAATTTATGGACACAACCACACATCCCTAATCATTCTTGCACACGTCTTTACACTTGGCAATATGTGCTTTGGTCCTTGACCCGCCATATTGTTTTTGCTGGGGAAACCCAAGGTTTGAAACATACAAACATAATAATCTCGCTCTAATGGGCTATTTACATCGTCATAACGACGTGGCCAAAGTCGTCCATCAGCCCTTGGACAAACAACATTGTCTTATAGAAAAGGAAATATCTTACTATAATACAAATCTGAACAAGTGCTGAGCATCGAAACCGCAAAGCTTCTCTGGGACACGGCTATTGTCACCGATCGGACAGTAGAAGCCAACAGGCCATTTATAATTTTATTCAATAAAAAAAGCTCAAACTGCTAACATTATTGATATTTCTGTGCCGTTGGATCACCATGTTACGTCTGCCTTTGCGGAAAAAAAAAGGAATTACCAGGCACTTGCAGTCTAACTGCAAGACATGTATCAACTGCAAAGTGTCTCTGTGGTCCCAGTGGTTACATCTACCAATGGACTTGTAACTAAGGAATAAAAATCACTGAAGGACAGCCTTGGCTTTCAGGAGTGGCACTTGCGAATAATGCAGAAGGCAGCCATTCTTGGGACAGCCAGCATCATCAGAAATACCCTGAACCTTCAATGAACTACTCAAAAAAATTTACCTTACGTAATTACCTTGATTTTAAAGAATCCGGAGATTAAGCAGGGTGAACCCGATGCAGCTTTTGCTGTACAACTCGGTGAAAAAGTTGGACGCAGGAAAGTTGCAAACGACAGGTTTTGGCAAAAACGATGCAGCTTGAAGGGCGCCGTCGTGCGACAAACACACGGAGCACAGGACGAATTGCAATGACGTCAGTTGACAATACGTCACGGAAATTGTGGTGCTGGCCTGCAACATAGGAACTGCAATTAACGCCAACAAAACAGAAATATTGCGATACTATTATTAGCCGATTTGTATTCGCAGGGGACGGCAATAATGCGCTGCACAAAGAGTAATGATCAACAGCCACTATTATTACAGTGGAAATTGCCAACAATGACGTCCCGTGGCTTTCTTCAGAAATTGAGAAAGTGGCAGCAATTGTTGTTTTGTTTGTTGCAGTGAAAAATTGCAAATATCGAGGTTTCTGAAACGCTCTTTACATTTCTACCGTATGAAATTAATGCATTTACATATAAACTTTATGTCTGCGTGAAGAAATTTCGGAAATATCTGGTATTCTTTCTGTTATCGCTGTCTGTTTGGGCGCCATGTTTTCTCATGGGCGTGACGTGTTCCAACGCTGCGCTATGATTGGGTGCTGTGCATGCAGCTTTTGGAGTTGCATCCTCGGGTCTTGCAGCTCTTGCTGCATTCAAATCCGGATACAACTCTCTCAAGCAGCTTGCAAAGTGCTCAAACAGCAAAATTGCACATGTAACTTTGCACAAAGCTGCTTCGTGTTCGCCCTGCTTTATGTTTATCAATGTCCAAAAAAAAAAAGAAAAGATAATAATAATAATGTGATTGGGTTGAGATAATTATATTTATATCATTAAGGTTTTAGCATGGAATAATTTCTAGACCAGTATTATAATAAATTTGTTTAAACTTCGATTAAACTTTACAGCCGGAACAACGCCATACAGAAAGTTCTGGTACGTATGGAGAAATTACAGACTTGAGATGAACAAAGAAAGGAATTTATCTCGATGTTCAACAGTCCCGTAAAAATTCTATATAAAGTTCTTTACCTTTTGTTGATGGATGATCTTGTAGAAGTTTTATCCACAGAATGGCTGCCGATGGAATCTTATCACTGTTATCCAGTTCAAACTGTAAGCATATTCTGTATATATACTTTTATTACAACGATTTAATATACTTGGATGTAGCATATCGCTATTACTTGTGTGTAAAGGCTATTTTGTGTGGCTCTCTTTATAAATTCTATTGGCCACCATTTGTTTTTATTGGCCTCCTCACTCCACTCGTTGAGAATTTCATTTTCATCTGTTAACAACCTTCTCCTGTTGCCCCTGTTACTCATTGTTCCCCTCGCGCCGCTTTCTTGCTTTTCACTTCTTTTTTTTTTAATTATTTTATTTTGGCATTAGTGTATAAGTCAATTCTTAAAGAATTTCTACCACAAGTAATAATAATAATACTAATAATAAGCCCCCATGGACCCTACCTCCTCGCGATGGGGGCGGGAACTACACTAGCTTTAGGGTAGGCTAAAGGGTCCAATTATTTATGATGAGAACTCGTTCTAATATAGATCATGCTGCATCGGGTGTGGCGCAGGATAAAGTCACCCGCGTTCGTAGGTTAGGCAGAGGCCACCGTTTGAAAAATATACTACAGTCTCCCGCAGGTGGTGGTGAAGAAAGTGGCACCCCATCTGTAGTATGGCTACCACAATGCCGGGCAACACCATCCAGCCCGAACGGTCGGAAGTGTTTCGTCTGTGTCTGAGCAGGCGACTACCAAGACTGGGAATTCACGCCAGCGCATCCGATGGTCATCACAGATGAACCAGGATCTTATGCGCGACTTCTATACCATTACACAGTTAGGAACTCATCTCACAGGATACAGACAGCCACTATACAACGCATTCACTGCACGTTATCCATCGTTAGGGCTTAGCGAACAGCGGGTAGCGGATCAGCGACGGCCCATAGTAGTAAACAATCTTATTCCTCCATGCATACTTACACAAATTAGGGAAGAGGTCGCTGAATCCAACCACAGGACACCACACCCTTCACCACAAGAAGACATTACCTTTATGGCAAACACAGAAGCAATCTCTACCCATCAGTCCACATGTCCCAACAATACAACTAATGACATACTACAAGCAGCACATGATAATTTCTACACTGTACTAGCACAATATACAGGCACAGACCCCACACTCAGGCCTCCACTCCCCAAAGTACACACATCAAAACATCTCGCCACAGTCATATACCATCTCAACACACACACTATCACACAACATCTTGACAATATCCAAACATTGGATGACATACATACAACACTACTGCGCGGCACAGAGAACCATTCGGGCAATTGGAATCAAACAACACTATATATCTACCATTGCATGGTCACGAGAATCCCTTGGAGATTCCCCCCAAGGAGATTCCCCTTGGAGATGTCGCCTTGAGGGCCGCATCAGCGACATAGAGGAGACATAGCCAGGCTAATACAATACTGGGCAGGAAACAAAACAAAGAAACTTATGTCCCAGGTTAGGAAGATATTCAAGCACATAAACACTCGCCCTTCACACTAAAACCATCATAACCAGGTTCAGGTTATCTCGACACACTAAAACAAAAACTGAGTGCACTTACAAAAAGATAAGAAAGGTACAAACAGTGAACTCGGCGCAAACAACAGAACAACACTTTCCAATACAATGAGAAAAAATTCTACAGATCACTTACATCTCCCTCCATGACACCCAACACAAACACTCCCACCAGCGAGGCATTACATGAATACTGGTCGTCTCTGTGGTCCAACCCCATCCCCCACAATGACAAAGCACCATGGATCACAGAGGAACAACAACTCGCTGAACACTTACCCTTCATGCCCTTCCAAGATATTACTCTCGCAGACAGCACTAAAACACGCACACAACTGGAAAGCTCCTGGTGCAGACGGCGTTCAGAACTTCTGGATCAAAAGGTTCACGTCCCTGCATGGGAAGCTAGCTCTTGCACTCACTGGCATAATCCAACACCCAGAACATATGCCTCTTTTCCTCACCCAGGGTGTCATTTACCTACAGAGCAAGAACACTGAAACAGCATACCCTGCAAACTACCGTCCAATCACTTGCCTCCCCACACTTTACAAACTCCTCACCTCCTGCCTTGCAGACAAAATTTACACAAACATATCGAGACACATAACATTCTTTCCGAACAGCAGAAGGGCTGTCGCAGGAATTCCCAGGGTTGTAAGGAGCAACTCCTTATTGACTCGGCAATCCTGCGGCAGGCACGCGCGAAGAATAGGAACTTACACATCGCGTACATCGACTACAATACGGCATTTGACTCAGTCCCCCATTCCTGGCTTTTACACACTCTTCACCTCTACAAAGTATACCCCACGATCACGGAATTCTTGGATGCCACGATGAAGAGTTGGAACACAACATTCTATGCACCTCCAACACCTCCATCACTACAGTCCCCATTCCCATAAGTAGAGGTATTTTCTAGGGAGACTCCTTGAGTCCTCTTTAGTTCTGCCTCGCCTTGAATCCTTTAAGCCACATGCTAGACAACACAAAACACGGTTATAGGCTTACCTCAGGCACTCTAACACCATACAAAATCACACACTTACTCTACATGGATGATATTAAACTCTACGCCACAAACAACCCACAACTTACTAATTTACTACAAGTCACAACATATTTCACCAAAGACATTGGGATGGAATTTGGAATCGATAAATGCCGCAAGCTACCTATAACATGCGGGAAGACTTCGAATTTCGAGGGTATTGAACTGGACCATGGGTTGGCCATCCAATCCATGGAAAAGGGAGAGACCTACAAGTACCTGGGCTTCCAGCAAGCGCGCGTCATTGACAACGCGAACATCAAAAATGCACTCAAGAAAACATACCGTGCTCGCGTTCACAACATCCTCAAAACACAACTCAATGCCAGAAATAAAATTAAAGCCATCAATACTTTTGCCGTCCCCACACTAACAGATTCGTTCGGCATAATTCCATGGACAAACACTGAACTCGAAGCACTACAACGAACACGCACTACATTCACGAAACACAACATGCACCACCCCAAGTCATCTACGGAAAGGATGACTCTTCCCCGCATGGAGGGAGGCCGAGGACTCATCAATCTCATCACCCTACACGAAAAACAAGTACACACACTTAGGGAACACTTCCACCAAAGAGCACAACACTCCTCACTCCACTCAGCCACTGTCATGGCTGATACACAACTCACACCCCTGGACCTCGCAAACCTTCTGTAACACTCACCATCTCCGACACCCACACACAGTAGCTGTGTGAATCATGGGCTCGTAAGGAACTCCATGGCAGACATCGCCACGAACTCAGCCAGCCTCATGTCGACATGGAAGCGTCGAACAGATGGCTGACAAGTGGCGAGCTGTTTGGGGAGACTGAAGGGTTCATGAACGCGATACAGGACCAAGTCATCCCCACACGCAACTACAAGAAACACATTCTACACGACGCAAACACACATGACGACGAATGCAGGAAATGCCACACTACGCATGAGACGATCGACCACATAATATCAGGCTGTCCCCTTTTCTCCCAAACAGACTACCTCCACCGACACAATCAGATAGCGTCGATCGTTCATCAACAGCTAGCACACAAACACCCACTTATTAAGAATATTGTCCCATACTACAAGTACAAACCACAAAGCATATTAGAGTCACCATCATATAAGCTGTACGGGGACCGTTCCATTCAACAGACAAAACCATACATCACAACTGACCTGACATCACATTTGTTGATAAGGTCAACAAACAGACCTATCTCATTGATATTGCAGTGCCTATCAGCAAGAACATGCAGAAAACTCATGCAGACAAGATCAGTAAATACACCGAACTAGCACACGAGCTGCAGAAGCAGCGGAGGCAAGACCGAGTACGTGTTGTACCCATCTTCCTGTCCGCCATTAGTCTGGTGCCTCAAACACTTCACCACAGCCTCAGCCCACTAGGACTTCACAAAAACACTTATGCACAACTTCACAAGGCTGTGATACTCAACACAACACGCATAGCTAGAAAATTCATGGACACAACCACACATCCCTAATTCTTGCACATTTCTTTACACTTGGCAAACGTACTTTGGTCCTTGATCCGCCATGTTGTCTTTGCTGGGGAAACCAAGGTTTGAAATTTTTACATAATAATAATAATAATAATAATAATAATAATATAGACAGTCGCTACACAACACGTTATTCATCGTTAGGGCTTAGCTAACAGTGGGTAACGGATCAGCGACGTTCCAAAAAAATTAACAATTTGTTTCCCGATCCGTACTTGCACAAATTAGATAGGAAGTCGCCGAATCTATCCACAGAACACCACTTCATACCCACTGGAAGACACTACCTGTAAGGCAAACACAGAAACAATCTCTACTCCATAGAAGATATGCCCCAACAGTAGAACTACTGACATATTACAAGTCGCCCATGATTATTTCTATACTGCACTAGAACAATACACAGCCAAAGACCCCCACACTGAGACCGGCTCTCCCAAAAGTACACATATCAAAGCAACTCTCCACAATCATAAACCATCTTAATACACACAACTACTCCACAACACCTTGACAATATCCAAACGCTAGAAGACAAACACAACACTGCACTGCCGCGGATCAAACAACACCACATACCTCTCACTGTACGATCACAAGAATACAGTCCCCCTTGAAGACGTCACCTCGAGGGCCGCATCAGTAATCTTAGGGGATACATATCCAGGCTTACACAATATTTTGCAGGATACAAAACAAAGAAACTAGTTTCTCTGGTTAGGAAGATTTTCAAGCGCGTAAACACTCGCCCCTCACTCTCGAACCATCATACCTAGGTTCAGAAATATCTCGACACACTGAAATAAAAACTGAGTACACTTGCAAAAAAATTACAAAAATACGAACAGTGCACTCTGAGCAAATAATAGAACAACACTATTCAATACAATGAGAAAAAATTCTACAGATCCCTTA
>JAFIDM010098040.1:0-12417 GCA_023159025.1 Thereuonema tuberculata | reverse complement strand
TTTCTTTGTATTTTTATTAATGTCGACAAACACGAAAAGCAAAGACTCCTCAGAATTGGCAGACTAAGACCCATTGCACATACTGCGATTTTGTCGCTGTGAACGATTTGCATGGTAAAATCATGTCGCAGCTGCGTCCAAATGAAACAGACGTAGGACGAACGATGGTTTTGTGAACCAATCAGTGACGAGATGTTGCTGTACTCCCAAGATGCTTTGCGAAATCAGAACGCGGGAAATACAGATATAAAACATGGGGTCCTCTGATCGGGTGTTATTTAATGAAGAACTTATATCTCAAGTTGAAAATTATCCCGCCATTTGAGATGTTGGCGACCCACAGCACAAAGACGCAAAGATTGTCAGTGCTGCCTGGCAATCAATCGCTTTTAGTTTGGAAGTTACCGGTGAGTATTATATTATTTTTACAATTTGCAAATACTAACACCAGTAAACGTTGTTAGAAAATTTGCAAGTCATTTATTACATATGCATTTGTTATACATAAAATTTATTTATAAATTATTTTTAGTTAAGGCTGCCCAAGACAGGTGGCGAAACCTGAGGGACACATATATAAAAATTTACAAGAAGAATTGTGCCCAAGTGGGTCCGATGCCTCCAAGAGATCCAAGTGGGTCCATTACGATCAAATGTCGTTCGTACAGACAGCGGAAACGCCACAAGGTACTAAAATTGAAATTCATTTAGTTTCCTGAAATGTTAAATGTGTTTGGATTTCGTGCTTAATATTAATAATGTACATTTTGTATTAGCAATAGACGTAGAACCCACGGAATGTAAGTTCCACACCAATTTTGTATATTTCCGCCATGTTTGTACGAATGTCAATGTAGACAATGCGTTAGAATTCAGTGAACATATTCCTTTTGTGTATAATAATAGGAACTGCACTGATTCTATTACATATGAAACTCACATATTTTATTTTGACAATAGGAAAGTTGCTTCTAGTAAGAACAGATGGAGAAGTTGGTTGACTTACTCCGCAGAGAAAGCTGTCGTTCAAAGATCGCACAGCTTTGTTCTCAGATTTGAAGATCTCCTTACTCTGATGGATCTGTACGTGAGTTGTTATTCAATTGCCTCAGGGTAGCAGACAAATACAGGAAAGAAAGGAAACATCAATGCTGACACAAGAATTCGAACCAAGGTACTTACACATCTGCTTCGTGGGAGGCCGCTGCCTAATAAACACTTTTCTTAAACTGCAGGGCGCGACCCCGATTTTTTTTTGGGGGGAGAGGGGGTTATAATTTTTCCTAAAGATAAAAATTAAAACTGCTCTAAATCAATTAGAAAAATAACAAAAAAATACAAATAGTTAATGGGATTGAAGAAAACCTTTTGTTAACTCAGCTGTCACTCTCGCCAATGAAAATAAAACTGTCACCAACCACAAATTTGTTCTGAAGGGCGATGTATCATTTAATGAAAGCCGGGGAAGATCATCGACCGCCATTACGGGATTTGAAATGGAAGTTAAAAATCTTCTAGGATGTACGACCTGTAGTCTTATGATCTTATGTTTTGCGTTTACACGATTTTCTATGAAGTTCAGTGAGGATGGATACGAGACTGAGATGGGAATGTGAAAAAATTAACCAAATGGGTGTTGGGTATATAAAATTAATTGTGGAACGTGTAGAAATTTCTATATTGGACTGACAAAAAAAGAACGGTTCGGGAAGCAGTTTTTGAGCTCGTAAATTATGTAAAAAATAAACAAGTAGATAAATCAGAATTGGCTGAATATTGTATTAAATTTGGGCATCGTATTGATAATGAAATTGAAATCTTATATACTGAAAAAAATACTGAAATAAGAATTATTGAAAGTTTATAAGAAACTCTAAAAAATCTTTCATCCAAAACTATTTCTATCATTTCTGTTAATACGAGTATTACTTTCTTTAAAGTTGATTGATAATGATTTGATAAGTGAATCGAAAAAACAATCTAAAAGCAAAATAATTGTTAAAGAGTTAACTCAATAATTATCAATTATTATTTTGTGGCGTTATCAATTGGCTTTGTTGTCTTTATCGTAGAAATGTGTATTATTTTGTCTCTCCGATGTAACGACAACGGATTACACGGGACCTTTATTAGAATGATAAAAGCCACACACCCTTGGACAATAATAAAAAATACGTCTCCATCCCTTTTCACCCGGTTTTTATTCCCCGTTTTAACCAAATTACTACAGCCCTACAATATTTCTTTAGCTGCCCCCAGTCACAATACCCTAACTAAAGTGTGCGGTAATTTTAAGAGTCCTCGGCAACACAATGATCCTTTGGAGGAGAAAGGTGTCATCTACTCCATTCCGTGCACCAAGGGACACCATTGCCGTTACATCGGAGAGACGAAACAGAGACTGAAACAACGGGTGTATCAGCACGAATATGCCCTCAAAAACAATTACCTTAATTGCAACCCGGTATCCCATTCAAAAAATACGGGCCACACCATCAACTTTTCGCAAGTTACTATCATCGACCGTGAACCCAATGATCTACGACGACGATGCAAAGAATCCTTTTACATCCTCTCCGAGCCTAATATATATAATGAATGTTTATCTGTTAACAGCATTCGAGAATACGGCCTACACAGGAAACTTGAGGAAAGGAAAAAAAATAAAATAAAATAAAATAAAAATTCAAATAAAACAACCTCACCACCCACCCTTAACTATTGAAATGTAACCCCTCCAATAATGACCGGCATGCTCTTGTTCCACCTCAGGCATTATGGGATTCACTAAGTTATTAAGTCCCTTTAGTTTTTTTCTCTTTCTTTACCCGATGAAGGCTCCAATAGAAACGGAGTTGAAACTAGTAGTTCCCCCCCATTTTTAAACATCTTTTAATGTTTTTAACCTTTTAAAGAATCCTCCTTTTATTAATTTGTGCGACGGCAGTTTTTTATCAAGTATTATTTTCAAAAGAAAATCATGGAAAATCCAAAGGAAACCAAAGAAATCAAAAATATCATTTGAGTACCATATCATATCAAAATTTCAAAACAGATAAAAACGATTTGTAGATCTGCAGTGTGTAACTAATATTACAAATTAAAATTGATATTAATATACGTGCTAGAAACATAATCTATAATTATTAAAAATGAAGAATTAAATATAATTTTGCATAAATAAGACGTCACTGGATAATTGACATAAAAAGAGAGTCGTTGCCTCGTTATGAAAAGAGAGTCGGAAATTTTCCATTGAGACGAGACGCTTGATGCACGAGTGGAAAGGAAATTCATCGTCAGCAGCAGACGACACGATGAGATCCCCAGGAAGTGAGTTGCACCATGGGAGAACTGACATCATGTGACAATACCGCGACGAGAGGAGCGATTTCTGAAGAGGATGCGAGTGCCTTCCTAATACCGAGAAATAGACTGGATGACTTCTTCAAACAGCTTAGTGAGAACTTCAGTGAAAAACTGAGTACATTTTACATTATAATAAATGGAGAGTCGATTCAGAGAATTTAAGAAGAGTTACAAATATTAACTTTGAACGGAACAGTTCATTTAGCGGAAAAGCGTCAAGTTGTATTAAATAGGAGCGAACGTGAACTCAACTACTATAAGAAGAATTGAATCGATAATTCAGATTAAATTATCGACACTGTGTGCAGATAACATTATTAGTGCATCTATAATTAATTGTACTGTGAATATTCGAAATGCAAGTATGATATTTTGAATATAGTGCTTCGAGAATATATATATTTAAAGTGAAAATATATTGCATTATAAATTATATATTTCAGGTGAACTTAGTGCTACGATTATTATTTATATTTACTATTAAAGAATTGAAGTAGTGAATTGGGCTTCAAATTTAATAATTTGAATTTAATTTAATTTAATATTGATAATAGGATCTGGTCGAAATTTTTGGGCTTCGGGAATGTTAAGAACAGCATCAAGAGACCGAGAAAGCTTTCATGTATTTAATATGATTATCAAATACTTCATTAGCTGAGCAATAAATAAAAAAAAATTAAATTAAACTGTGGAAAGAAATTAAAATTAATTATGAACAGAGATTTCAATCAGTAGATTAGTTCATGTAGTTTTTTATCTTAAAAATTCTATCATAAAAACCTCAGATAAGTTGTATTTTTTATATTGGGAATTCCCTGTTTAATCTTTAATGATGTTTCAAAAGCAACTTTTAGTGAATTAAAAATAAAAATGTTATTTTATGCTCTTTTTTTTTTAAATATATTCAAAAAGAAAAACTTCTATTGTTTACATTGTTTGATACAAATCAATAATATTTAATAATACTTGTTTTCTTTACCGAGATTAATGTAAAAATAGGATGATTTTTTTATAGATTATTAAATAATAATAGTTATTTATTCTGTTCTCAGAAAATCATGAACTACAACAAATGCTGAATGATCTTAATGCTCATAGTAAAGATGTTGGTCTGAGCATTAATAACTCTAAAACCAAAATCATGACAAAGAGCCAAAAACATGAAATGAAGTTGAACAACAAAACCATTGAGTATGTGGAAGATTGTTGTTATCTTAGACAATTAGTCTCCTTCTCAAATCGACAAGGTAAAGAAATTAAAAGAAATGAAAATCCATGGAGTCAGTATTGGACACTTGCTTTCATTCTCAAAGGAGACTTTCCTATGAACATCAAGAGGGAGGTAATGAATATGTGCAATGCTGCCCGTTCTAACGTATGGTGCAGAGACGTGGTCCTTAACCAAGACATAGACAGAGAAATTAAGGATTTGTCAAAGAATGGAAAGGAGTATGTTTGGCATTAAGTTGAAAGATCGTTTTAAAAACACAATTAGGTGTAAAACACAGGTAAAGGATGTTGGCAAAGAAATCTTGAAGAAAACATGGACTTGAGCAGGTCATGTGGCAAGAAAGTCAACACAGAAATGGACTAAGCTAATTCAAGAGCAGTATCCTAGAGTTGGTCATAGAATTCGTGATCTTTCACCTACAAGATGGCAGGATTCAATCAAGAAGGCACGGGGAGTGCTTTGGACTCATGCCGCCCAAGATAGACAACGATGGAAGAAACGATTGCTCCGGACGGGGATTGTACGGGCTACTGAATGAATGAATGAAATGTATTGATCTTAAGATCATTGATCTATTTTTTTTAATGCTGGCTGCAATATGTATTATTAATCTAGAAATTAATACTTGAATTTTATATTGATTATTTATGTTAATAATTATTAATCTAATAATAATCTAAGTGTTTTGACATAAAATAATATTGGTGCAACTGACTATATATCTGGTTGGATCGAAACAACTTAAAGCTGGTATGAAAGAAGAGGTTATACACGTGTTTCTGCAAACGATTATTCCGAACACATATGCTGTTCAAATATTAAAACGTATCTTAAAAACATGTGATAAGGACTTGGGCCTGTGAGGATCGTGCCCCACCAGTTGAACGTCTGACGGGTCGCCAACTTAAAACAGATTACCTACATTACATAGGCCAAAACTAGGCCTAACCTTAGCCTAATCCCGGATTAAGCCAAAACTAGGTCTAACCTAAGCCTAAGCCTGGATTAAGCCAAAACTAGGACTAACCTATGCCAAATCCCGGATTAAGCCTAACCTAAGCCTAATCCCAAATTAAGCCAAAACTAGGCCTAATCTAAGCCAAATCACGGATTAAGCCAAAACAAGGCCTAACCTATGCCTAATCCCGGATTAAGCCAAAACTAGGCCTAACCTAATCCTGGATTAAGCCTAACCTAGGCCAAACGAAATATTGCAGATATTAAAGATGTAAATTTCCTCTGAAGCAATTGAACTGTTGGTTACAATGGTCAAATTTTGTTAAAAGAATGTAATGTGATATTAGTCTATAGGGTACCATATGTAACAAATGTTAAGTAGGATAGAATCACTAAGTGAAGTATTTTCACTTTTTTTTTCTACTTATTAAAGTAAATTATTGAAAAGAAAATGCTTCTTTAAAAAAAAATCAAGAGAATGGACTGTATCTATTAAAATGCATTGTTTGTTCATAAAAGTGCATCTGTAGCTTAAAATATGTTGCATTTAGTAAGATACAGATAGCTTTGATTAACTGAATTACATAAAACAATACCATAACCATTCCCTTTTTTCTTTTTTCTGTTATCACCAAAACCATTAAAAAAATTTAACATTCATTTTTATATTTGTATCTATTTAAGGATTACATTTATATATTCCATTGTCTAATGAAAATGTACGTAAATACTGCTAAGTAAAGAAAATATCCTAATTCCTTCCTTCCTTTTAAAATCCATAAATAATTTTAAAAAAATCAAATAGGCTGCATCAATCTTACTACTCAGCTTATTTTTATTTTTCTATTTTACATTAATTACCTGTTTTTTTGTATCACCAAGAAAACAGAAATGGAATAAAATTCAGAATCATAATAAAATAGTAATTTAAGCTGCAGATGCAACTGAGTATTAAGTTTATTATTTAGTCATAAAAGTAATAAAATAAAAATAACTTTTTTCGTTAATGAAAGTCCACGATCATAAGGTCAGCTGTAGTTTAATTAAATGACTGATTTATAAACTGTTCATGTACTTTGTTCTTCCGAAACTACAGGACTTTGTTCTTCCGAAACTACAGGACTTTGTTCTTCCGAAACTACAGGAAATAATGAAGCAAAAACCAGAGAGAAAAGCACTTCACTTACTAAAAGAACAAACATGAAAGTTATCCAGTTTCTTCGACTTCTTGGGCCATTTTCACTTTTATCAACATAATCATTTAAAACATTAGCACGTTCACCATTCCTTATTTTTTCTCTGCTTCTGTGTTCTGCCAAAGCCTTAAGTTCATCCATGGTTGGAATATGCTCTCTGTTAAAAATGTTATTTTCCCTTGCTAATGATCTTGGACTCCTCCTCTTAACAGTTATCGTTTTATTTACTATTTCCTGGACATTCTGTTTTAATGGAGTGCTTGCTCTAGGATAGTTAGATGAACGGCCTCTACTCCTACTTCGGCTTCTTCCTCTTGTTCTCTTTTGTAAAAATTCTTCAAGAAGTTCTTTACAGTCCAAATTTTTTTCAGGTTCCCATGTGTTTTCGTCCTCTGAATCAAAACCCTTCCACTGAATGAGGAAATGTCTTTTTCCTTTTATCATTTTCATATCCAAAATTTTCTCAACCTCATATACTTCGTTATCCATGACAGCAAATAGCAAATTTTTATAATATATAAACTTATATCAAAATTATATGTTTTAGGGTGAATATTAATTTCTTCTATTTTCTTCTTTCTTTTCTTTCACTGGTTTTATCTAATTGAATTTTTATAAGATCATTTTCATTGTCAATTTTTAAAATTACGGAATTTTCCTTCTTCAATACAAAGATTTTTTGGTTCTTAATCCAAACAAATTTATAGTTTTTTTCTTTTGCTTTTTGTTTTGTTTGCCAAAACAATTTCTTTCTCTTTTTTGTAAGATTGTACATTTCTTTATTCACTAAGTTAATCATATAAGACAAGAGTGTGAATTAGATAGTATTTTTTACTGCAATAAACAAAAATATTAAACGAATTTGCACAAAGTTTTTACTTTTATTTATTGTATTTCTGTTTGTTCATTTTGCTGTTTATGTTTTTATTTACTTAATTTTAGCTTACATTTCTTTATTCACTAAGTTAATCATAAAAGACAATAAAAGATCTTAACATAAAGATAATCAAAGAAAAAAAATATGACCAAAAAAAAGGGGACATACTATTAGAAAAAAGAAAATGAGAAAATAATACTTATTATAAAAATAAAATCCTTTCCACGGATTTGATTCGTGATTTCGAAGGTAAGTTATAAGCTGTCAAAGCTATGCACTTCTCATTTTTAAGCTATTAAAGATATAAAAAATAATACCAAAATAAATAACGAGAACATTTTATAATAATGGACCAAATATATAAAATATTTTATTAAGTAATCCATCCTTACTTTAAAAACAACAAAAATGTATTAAAATTTACAAGCAGTGTGGGTTTTTTTTTATGATTTTTTTTTATGATTTTACGACGCCTAATCGATAAATAAATAAATATCATTAGTGTCTTTATATTATATATAAAATGTAGAACTCATGTAGAAGGTTTCCCTTATATCTGCTTCTATTCCAGTTAGAATAAGTTGAATAATCTTTCCGAATAAACATTCAAATTTTATCAGTGACTTTCGCAGAATAAGGTTATATCAGAACTTGTTACCAGATGGCGCTATTTACTTCGATACTCTAGTGTATCTGCGTTAATTGAAGACAGCTGTCGCCGTCTGGTGAGTGACGGTAAAACGACCAAACTTTGGTCCAAAAATTAGCCCGCTTTGCGATCGATTCCGCACCAAAGATTCACGTTACTTAATTAACACAATCTAATGATTCATTCTGCAAAGTTTCATTAAAATCCGCGATTATAAGGTTCGAGAGGTTCCCTTGTGAGATCAATTAGTATATTTTTAAACTACATCAAATGACCTACATAATTATACCTAAACATATGTCATATCTCAATATTTAAAGAAATGAGATACTTCTAAAGTTAGACCAATTTTTTAGTAATATTTCAAACATTAGGGAAGGTTTTAAATAAAAAGGCCACAAAAGGCCAAGCAGTTTTCTATGCCAGATAGTAGACTATGGATAGTTTAACATTATTCATCAAGTTTAGCTGCCACCATCTGCCCCCAGAGGATACAGAGCAGAAAGCCTAAGAAAATCCAGCACGTCACCTAATCGCCTTTGGAAGGGCTGGAGGTATTGCACCCTCCTCCTCTCCAACTTTTGTTCAGTCAACCCCTCCAATACAGTCATTTTGAGATTGCCATCTATCTCCTAAACATTTACTGCAGTGCTAGTGTTCAGTTGTAGAGAGAACAAGATATTTGAGAACAAATTTCGTTTTGGTGAGTTAAGTCTACTTCAAATTTTTTCAACGCATTTTTAGTGCATACCTTATAAGTTATTCGTGGCTCAGAGAGTTGAATTCATATTAATTGTTTATATTAGATAATCGAAAAGTACAATTACTGGTTTTGTTTCAGATAATTCAAGACATGCCAGACAAGAAGACAATTAGGAGTTCTGATATCTTCTTCAAAAATATTTGAAGTCTTTTATAACCGGGTGCTAAATGAATATAACTTACCGAAAGAAGACGAATTAAAAAACATTTTTTACGAGTTTCATAAAAAAATATGTTGAAAAATGGAAAAAATCTAATCGTACAAAATCCAGCTAACTCGTCATGGTTAGATGTAGAATTAATTTTTCCTGCCACTCCACAGCCTAGTGGTGCGAATGTCGCTGTTGCTTAGTCCAGCTCCAAAAAATGTGGTCGCCGTAAGAAAGAGTTTTCAGAAGCACGTGAACGTAAAAAAAAAATTGTAAAGATTGGTTCATATAACCACTCTTGAAGCTTGCAGAATTTTATCTACACATCTTAGAAGAAGGGGCAACCGAGCAGGATCAGCTTGTATCAAACTTTTTGGAAGCACTAGCCCGGCATCTTCAAAAAATATGTATAATAAATTAAAGAGAGAGGAGAAACAATACATACCCTTTTCACCAGAAGAAGCCTTATCGCTTCTCATTGAAGCAAAGTTATCTAAAAAATCTTATAATTTAATACGATTGTCTTCAAAAGAGAAACAAGCCAACATTTATCCTAGTTATAATAAATTAGTACATGCAAAACAACTGACTTATCCCAAAAACATTCAATGCTCGGAAGTGAGCTGTGAAGTTCCATTACAGGATTTGCTGGACCACACGGTTAGCAGGATTATCGAAACACTTCCAGAAAGTCTTCATGGTACATTTGATTTGATATGAAAATGGGGATTTGATGGATCATCTGGAATATCTATATATAAGCAAGGTTGGGAACATGAGGAATTCAGCGATGAAAGCATGTTCATTACATCCCTTGTTCCCTAAGGGAACAAGGTGAAGTTTGAAAATCCACGTTTTTGTTGACCCATAAGGCTTCAGTTCATTAAGGAAACCAAAGAAGCCATCACATCAGAAGAACAACATATCCAAAAACAAATTGATGATTTGCAGCCATTAAAGATTTAATCAGCAGAAATAAACTTTTCTTTGAACTTAAGATGATTAACGGGAAAGCTTTGTGTGCCCTGACAAGCACTAGTACAGTACAGTGTCCCATCTGTAAGCAAACAGGGAGACGATCATCATCATGGACTCAAGTCTAAGCCTGCAGATGAAGCTGCCTTGAAGTTTGGCATTTCGCCCCTCCATGCCTACATTCGATTTTTAGAATTCGTTCTGGCTATTTCTTATCGACTGGGTATATATATATAATTTTTTTTTGATAAAAAATATTTTACAGTGGGTGAAATAGATAATTTACTTGTTTGTTTATTACTACAGGTACAAAAAACAAAAAACTGTGGAGACCAAAACGATCCTGAAGTGAAGCAGCAGAAAGAGATAGTGCTTCAGAATTTAAAACAAAATATGCATATTAATCCAGATCGCCCAAAGCAAGGTTATGGCTCTACTACTGACGGAAATACAACTAGACGATTTTTTGCTGATCCTAGTACAGCATCCAAATCTTCAGGAATAGATGAGGAGTTGATTAAAAGGTTTTCAGTAATATTATTCGTGTTATCTAGTGGAAGTGATGTTAATATTGAACAATTTGAAACATATTGCACCAGGACTTTAACTCACTACAAGAAACTGTACAGCTGGTACGAATTAACACCTACTGTTCACAAAGTATTACAACACAGCTCCTTAATTATAAGAAATGCAATTTTAACACTTGGACAATTGTCTGAGGAGGCCCAGGAAGCCAGGAACAAAGGTATCCGGAACTATCGCCAATTTTTCAGTAGAAAATCAAGCAAAGTCTCAATATCCGGATTTATTTTGCAGA
Organism: Thereuonema tuberculata; assembly: GCA_023159025.1. Taxonomy (NCBI): domain Eukaryota; kingdom Metazoa; phylum Arthropoda; class Chilopoda; order Scutigeromorpha; family Scutigeridae; genus Thereuonema; species Thereuonema tuberculata. The sequence continues at coordinate 1,432 of JAFIDM010098040.1, read as the reverse complement.
TTATTACCTTCTCCAGACCCAGTAATATCTTCAGCTCGCCCACTGCCAAACAAAAGTGTGCGAAAACTTGCAGATGGAATAAAAAAAGACTTACAACATTTAATTGTTTCCTCAAAAAATAGTGAAGATGATGAAGATGATGACGATGACTGTAAAAGTATTTGTGAAGAAACATCCGATGAATCCGATTTTTGAAGTAAACATTAGCCTATTTTATACCGAGTGAATTGATTTTTTTAGATTTTTATAAATGTGAATATAAGATTACAAGTATTACATTTATTCATATTTCTAATATAAAATAAAACTTCCAATTAAAAAAAAAAAGAAAAAAAAAATTGTCTTGCCCTGATGATGAAAGTGCAAATCATTCCTGTGCAATTGCACCATGGAAATTGGTTCCCTAAGCAATATTATTTCTGAAGGGTATAACAAAAAAAATTAATTGTTATAGTTTCTAATCCAGATGAAAACAAGGTCTCCACAATCCCCTCCTTACTTCCCTTTATATTAAGGAAATATAATTTAACTTTTAATGTAAATTCTAATCCTGGAGTGCGAAACTGGTTGCGGATAATTGGTTTTTTATCGCTTTTATCACTCATATAAGTTAAAAGTGATATAAAACCAATTCTACATAAATAATTAGATTCGAAAAAGAAAATATCCATCAGTAATTTCAAAAGTATCTGTAAATGCCAAATTTCGAGTAATTAGTAGAAAATTACCAAAATTTGGTCGCCATATTGGATCCGCCATTTTCAATTTTGGACAAAGGATGTCAGATTCGAAATCAGCGACCTCCAAAACCTGTGTAAACCAAATTTCAGGCTAGTACTCCCAAAAATAGGGGCAGGAGGATTTTTTGCACCATGATTACTGAATCGGGCCCACTGTGCGCCGCTTCCTGTTACTGTTTCTGCTGCGGCTCCTCGGCCTCCGTCTTCTAAGCAACCTCCACCAGCGGTAAGACCTTTATCACCGACGGAGCGATCTTCTATCAAACGTCGTAAACGAGGTAATCAGGACCGCTGCTTCTTCACAGACCTCCACGGACGATGTGGCATCTTTACAGGATTTGGATATAGAAGAGGAAATGGAGCAGGGTGTAACCCTACAGCTACTGTCAGATGAAGAGAAGGAGGCCATTGAACTAGTACCCTCTCCTCCACCGATGTCCCAGGTGGACATTTGCTCCTCTCCTCTACCTGAATCTCCTTCCCACGCCCAATCCTCTCACCTTACCCAGGCTTCTCCAACTTTATTAGTGGATCCATACCATTCACCCTCTTATTCTCCTTATCCTCTTATCTTCCCAACGACGCGCAGTCGTCTAGTTCTGGAGATGCCTTTCCCCCCTTTAATTCTCTTATTCTCTGATTTTGCAGAGCAATGTTAATTTTAGTTTAATTATTATTACTTTTATTTAAGA
>JAFIDM010098039.1:0-12417 GCA_023159025.1 Thereuonema tuberculata | reverse complement strand
TCTTTTTACGTTGAAAGAGAATTGTGACAGACATGACAAATTTAAAAAACTCTTATTTTAGTTCCTGTTTAAACCCTTTTAATAAATTTTGAATGAATAATCTTATTTTGACATATTATCAATTGTTCTCAGTTCTTTATTATTACTGGAGAATTATTTTGATAAAAATGAATATTTTTTTTCTTTATTAGAAAGGAAACATGTGCTACTTAAATAAAAGTAATGAAAATTAGTGTTATATTTAAAAATTCAAGTTTGGGGAATGAAGGAAATTTGACTTAGGTAGAGCTAATTCTGTGAATATCAAATGAGTCGTAAATAAATCTTTTCCAAATACTTTTTCCTTTTAAAAAATATAAAAAAACCAAAACTTTTAGAAAATAGGAACCTTTGTCAATAAACTAAAACCAAAATAAATACATTTTTATGACATTTTAAAATTAGTCCATAGGTTGCCATTTACATGAAATTAGCCTGTTTTGTTTCCTGCATAGTACTGTATGAGCCTGGCTATGTCTCCTCTAAGGTCGCTGATGCGGCCCTGAAGACGACGTTCCCAAGGGGGGATGTATTATTGTGACCGTGCAGTGGGATGTATGTTGTCGTTGTTTGATTCCAAGTGCCCGAATGATTCCTTGTGCTGCATTATTATTATCATTATTATTATTATTGCTATTGGGACCTTTGTTTTTCTTACTTTTCATCAACGATATATTTCAGGTAATAAAATCATGTTACATACATATTTATGCAGATGATATAATGATTTATTCGAATGGGAACTGCACTACAGAAATAAGTGATAAATTACAAAAAGATTTAATTCGAATACAAAATTGGATGCATGATAACAGACTTCAGATAAATGAAGACAAAACAAAACTAATGCTAATATGTCCAAAAAAAAAGACTAATAACAGATAAGCCAAAAATCTTTTTTCACCATCATAACTGTCTTCACAATTCACCATATGAATGTAAAAGCTGTCCAGAACTACAGTACACAAAAACAATTAAATATCTGGGCTTAATAATAAATGAAAAATTTTGTTTGAATAATCACATTAAAATGTTACATAAAAAGCTAAACAAACTGTCATACATATTCTATCATACAAAAGACATACTTCCATCGCGGATTAAAATGTTATTATATAATGCTTTATTCGATTCGAACATAAATTACGCTGCTAACATTTGGGCCAACACCAATGACAGTTGTTTAAAATATATAACTAATCTGCAAAATAAAATTTTAAAGATAATTTTCTTCAAGCAAAATGTAAACGATAAAAGTATAATATTAAAGAAAAAACTTCAATACAGAGTACTAAATCCCAAACAAAAATTCATATACAACATACTAATTAAAAACTATTATAAAATCTTTGAGCACAAGAAAGAAGAAAACAAAAATCCTCATATAATCTAAGAAATAAGAAAAATATCCGTCTTCCCTATCCACTAATATACAATGACTATGGAAAGAGGCATTTCAACTACATACTTGAAAATATATTCAACACTATAGATGAAAAAGAAATATATATAAAAAATGGAAGAATATCCTATGTCAAGAAACTATTAAAAAAGTGGCTGATAAAATGAAATTAATATGAATGTCTTTTGTTTCAATTGTTTTCTTTGTAATTGTAAATCCTGTTTGTAATGTCTCACTTAAGTATTTTGTTCAATTTACTTCCAATGTCCTTAATATTTATTGTTACTAGTTCTTACTGTACTCGACAAAATAAGCTAAACATAGGTAACTTTAATATACATATGTAATAATTATACATAGAGTTAAATCAGAAAATTATTTTAACTTTTAAATCATGTTGCTAATAATATAATAATGTTACTGCCTAATTTAAAATTTTTGAAAATTATCACCTAGAGATCAACTTGACAAAAATCACTTGAAAAACAATACTATGTAAGTCATTTGATATTTTTTAACAATGTATTCAAAATTAATTAAACATTTGTAGTATACCTATATTCAGAACCTGTTGATAGGAATTTGCCATTCCTAACGGGACTGTAACTTTTGTATTTAGAATCAAAATAAAATAAAAAAAAAAATGTTATTATACCGTAAAAGATTCAAACCATGGGTTTCCCCAGCAAAGACAATATGTAGGGTCAAGGACCAAAGCACATATTGCCAAGTGTAAAGAAAAAAAAAATTGTGGAAGAGTGGTTAGGATGTGTGGTTCTGTCCATATATTTCCTAACTACGCGTGTTGTGGTGAGTACCACAGCCTTCTGGAGTTGTGTATAAGTGTTTTTATGAAGTCCTAGTGAGCTGAGGCGCTGGTGCAATGTGTGAGGCACCAGACCAGTGGCGAACAGGACGATGGGTACAATACGTACTCGTTCCTGCCTCCACTGCTTCTGGAGCTCGTGTGCTAGATCGGTGTGATTACTGATCTTGATTGTGTGAGTTTTCTGCATGTTCTTGCTGCAATATCAATGAGATAGGCCTGTTTATTGACCTTATCAACAAGTGTGATGTCAGGTCTGTTGTGATGTATAGTTTTGTAGGTGTGAATGGTTCGGTACCGGTACAGCTTATGTGAGTGACTCTAGTACGCTTTGTGGTGTGTACTTGTAGTATGGGACCGTGTTCTTAATAAGTGAGTGTTTGTGTGCTAGCTGTTGATGAACGATCGACGCTACCTGATTGTGTCGGTGGAGGTAATCTGTTTGGGAGAGAAGGGGACAGCCTGATATTATGTGGTCGTCTCATGCGTAGTGTGGCATTTCCTGCATCTGTTGTCATGTATGTTTGGGTCATGTAGGATGTGTTTCTTGCAGTTGCGTGTGGGGATGACTTGGTTCTGTATCGCGATCGTGAACCCTTCGGTCTCTCCAAACAGCTCACCACGCATCAGCCATCTGTTCGACGCTTCCATGTCGACATGAGGCTGGCTGAGGTCGTGGCGATGTCTGCCATGGAGTTCCTTGCGAGCCCATGATTCACGCAGCTGCTGTGTGTGGGTGTCGGGGTGGTGAGTGTTAGAGAAGGGTTTTCGAGGTCCAGGGCTGTGAGGTGTATGTCGCCGAGACAATGGCTGACTGGAGTGAGGAATGTTGTGCTCTTTGGTGGAAGTGTTCCGTAAGTTGTTTTTCGTGTAGGGTGATGAGTTTGATGAGTCCTCGGCCCTCCCTCCTTGCGAGGAAGAGTCATCCTTTCCGTAGCGGACTAGGGTTGGTGCATGTTGTGTTTCGTGAATATAGTGCGTGTTGTGCGTTGTAGTGCTTCGAGTTCAGTGTTTGTCCTTGGAATTATGCCGAACGAATATGTTAGGGTGGGGACGGCAAAATTTTATATTTTATATTTTATGTTAGTGTGGGAATGGCTTTAATTTTATTTCTGGCATTGAGTAAATTGTGTTTTGAGGATGTTGTGAACGCAAGCGCGGTATTATTATTATTATTATTATTATTATTATTGTATATCTTGTCAGTTGTAAATAGCCTTAAAAGTTTTAATTATTTGAATTTGTAAAATTATTCTAATTGTTCTTCAATTTGCTATAAAAAAAGTAAATAAATAAATAACTAATCAGAAGAAATAAAGTTTCGTTTCTGAAGTTAAAAATTATTGTTGAAAAAAAAGTCAAAGAGAAGCCAAAAAGACAATATAGATTTTTAACTTAAGTTTTATAAGTAACTAGCAGCAAAGCCTATCGGACGACAGGCGTAAAAAATCTGAAAAATCATTTTATTATCAGCTATGAACTACATAGTAAATATCTCCTTATAAAATACATTTTTTGTAAAAACAGCATCAGATCCTACTATCAGAGTCCTTTATCTATTCGGTCAAGAATTGATTTTGACTTCGCAAGCACGACGTGGTCGAGAAACAGCAACATATAACTGTCCATGACTAAAACAGGCTCTGGTAAATAAATACCAACCTCATCTAAAGTTTGTCCTTTTAAATAAATTTTACTAAAAGTTAGAATGGAATAATTATTATTTTTGACCAATAACGCCGAAAGGCATTTAAAACTCACCTTTATAATCTAAATACAAAGGTAACTTGTGAAAATTCATTTCGTTAACTTGTGAACGAAGCTTCTACCGCAAAAATGGTTTTGAGTTTCAAAATCAGCGTAAAAAACTGAGTAAGTATGCTAAATTTCATTAAAATGGGTGCAGTGGTAACAAAATTATTTGGTTTTGAACGTATGTTTTGTTAGAATTTCAGTTGTCGAGGTCAGTTCTCAAGGATAAAATTTCATGGAAACAACATGGAATGACACAATGAACTAATATTTCATCCAATTTGAGTACCCTTGATTCAATGGTACCATTAAGAACCTTGGATCTATCTTAATAGCTTAATTATATCGAGTTACAGACAGACAGACATACAGACAGACGAACTTAGCCAATTATACTCGTATAAGTTGATTGTAAGAAAAAACAACTTTTGATTGTAAAGAATTTCATTTAGAAAATTACTACTGTAATTAAAACAAAATTTAACACCAATAACTTAATTTTAAAGGGAGTGTTGAGTAATGATAATAAAACCTTAATAATATTAACAAATGCTTGAAATTAACAGGTATTATATATATGTTATTGTTTAAAGTGTTGTATTGGAAATATATTGTTACGTTTGAAAGGATTCATTAACGTATGAGAAATGTAGGTCGCCTGATGATGCAGATAATAAAGGAGCCTGTGAAGTACAAGTATATTCGACATTTTCATGTCCTTACGATTTCAAAACTCTCCTAAAGGCATCTTTTCAAGTGATCGTTTTCGTACCTAAAGAAAAATTAATATGATCTAATACACTGCTCACAAAATTTAGGGGATATTGCGGAATGAATATAATACACCCAAAAAACAGAGGCATTTGAGTTTATTTATTAGAGAGAAGCAGAGACACGAAAATGGAAGCTGTCTGAATATGCAAATGTGATGCAAAACGTTAATTTGCTTATTTTCCCAGAACCCAGTATAAAGAGGCTGGCGCTGCTGGGTTATCTCCACTTTCCTGGATCAACAACAAGGGGCAGAATCGTCGAGTGTCACCTGAAAATGCCCCTGCAACGTGATTTACCTTAATCTGAAGGATGGAGAGTCATAGGGCATCTTGAAACTGGCCAAACACAGATGACAGTGCCAGCAGCGATTGGAACCTCCCAAAGCGTCATTAGCAGACTTTGGAATCGCTTCAGAGAGACTGGCACACTACGAAGAAGTCCAGGGCCGCCCACTTGCCACCACTTCAAGAGATGACCGCTACTTGGCGCTGATAGCATGAAGGAACCGGCTCAGCAATGCGACTGAGCTGCGGGGACAGTTTCTCGCTGCTACTGTAGGACGGGTATGTGCTCACACCGTACGAAATCGAATCCGTCACGGTGAACTGCATGCCTGGCGACCAATGGTATTCATTCTCCGTTAACTGCTGAACATCGCAGAACCCGAAGAAGATGGGCTGAAATACGTCTTCCTTGGACCCGTGAAGAGTGGTCCACGGCTCTCTTCAGTGACGAGTCAAGATTCAGCCTACATCCTGACAATCGTCGTGCCGTGATCTGGCGTGAACATGGAACACGGGAGAATCCACGTTTCGTGCAAAAAAGACATTCCTTTGGTGGAGGTGGAATCATGGTGTGGGCAGGCATCATCATTGACGTCGTACCGATTTCCATGTTGTTAGAAATGGAACGGTGAATGTTGTAGGATATCGGGATGAAATTCTACAGCCTATAGTGGTAGAGCAGTTGGGGCCAACGTTGGAGAAGTTGGGGCCAACTTTCTTTTTATAGACGATAATGCACGCCCCCACTATGCGCATCTCATCAACAACAAGCTGCAAGAGGCTGAAATCGAGCGCATGGACTGGCCTTCACTTTCTCCAGACCTGAATCCCATTGAACACGCTTGGGATGCACTAGGAAGACGTGTTGCCAGTCACCAATCACATCCCGTAACAGTTCCTCATGGATCACATCCTGCTCAATCTGGTAAATGGATTCTACATCTCATTTGCATATTCAGACAACTTTCATCTTCGTGTCATTTACTTCTCTGATGATGTTCTTTAATAAATAAATTCAAATGCGTCTGTTTTTTGAGTGTATTATATTCATTTCGCAATATACCCTAAATTTTCAGAGCAATGTACTTCTTCGTTAACTAACAGAATCTAGGAATTAACATAGTGTTCCAAAGTGGCATATTTACCAGCATTTAAATACGGCAGATTTGAAAAGTCTTTTAAAAAATGTAAAACATCTTTGAAATAACGAAGAACAAAAAGAAATAAACGCTTTTTGATACCGGTAATCCAAGGCAGTCTGTTTCAGTTTTTTTAACCATCTTCCGTTGGATTTAACCAATATCTACAATTCAGTGAAAGCAAAGAAACATAAAGAAAGACAAGTAAACAAAATAATGGCCCTTCAAATAAAAGAGTATCGACAAGAAAATAAAAATAAAAAAGAGCGAAGTGTTAATTCCCCACTAGTAACTATTAGCTCTATAAACAAGACATAGACATAATGGGAGAATTTAACGTGCATGTGACAATGAATAAGGGATAAAAAGGAATCAAAACGCACACAAGTACAATTCACTGAACTGCTTTTCGAATTGTTGATACGGAGAATCCAAGACAGCCCGTTTCAGGTTTTTTTAACCATCTTGAGTTTGACTTACCCAGTATCTAGAAATTCAATTGGATTTATACATTTTAGAAATTGTTGCTTTTTTTGTTGAAAAACAATGTTGAAGGTTTCAACTGTCTTCACATTATACAGCTTTGCACTTAACTAAATATGCAATCACTGGCTATATAGCTACTCTAGACCAAATCAAGTACGTAAATTATAATTCAAAATTAAATAGTTATCTTACAAGCATTACATTAGGCATATAATAATGTTCTAAACATTTAAAAATTATAAAATTTATTAGCTATTATGAAACGATTCTTATTTCAGAAAAATAAAAATATAGTTCCTTCAGAATCATTAAACAAACAATCCCATGTGTTTTACGGAATTCAGAACAGACTGATAGAATTTCTTTCAACACGACCCTTCTGTGCACAGGGAAGGAACTAGACCTACAATCTAGTAGATAGAAATGAAATACACGACTGGTGTATTTAGCTGCACGTGTCTTATTGTCAATATGAGTAAGTGTGGTTTTTATTTAAAAAAAAAAGATATATATATAATCGAACAGGCAAAGCTCAAAGCCTACTGTATTCTTCGAGTTTCACATATATTTATATACAGGGTGATTCAAAATTCCCAATAAATAATTTAAAGGTAAATCACAATATAAAACCAAACTGTATTCGTAGAGGAACGTATGTCCCAAAACGCACATTGGGATAGGCTGGTAATTTATAATTACCAGTATTTTATTATATATATCGAATCTGTCCAAAGGAAATACGGATTTTTTTAAACGATTGTCAACGTCTACGTAAGAGTATCTTTACAATGTTTGGGTCAGCCAGAGATCTTTGGTTCATCTCTGTTCCAATGCCCTGCATCTGTGACGTCAGCTCGTGCGCGTAATTTCTTGCAGGCGTTACACTTTTCTCTTTAATAATTGAATAGTAAACGATAAGATAATGTTTAGTATAATTGAGTAACATACGGTAGGAAAGTTATTCACATTCAATGCAATCAAGGAGCAGAACATACGGAAATTTAAAAAAAAAAGTGAATAGAATTTTCTGCTAATTTAAGAGCGACCCATAATAATAAGAAAAAATAATAATAAGAAAAAAGGAAGTACAATAACGTAAGAAAATATAAAAAAAAAGTTAAGAAAAATAAAGAAAACGTTAGGAAAATAAGAAAAACGAAACAGTAGATATGAGGATTCAAACGTTCAGTCCATGAGGCGGAGACCTTAACCATTAAGCTATAGCTGACAACTGAATGAGATGGTTGCATTTCTAACATTTAAGCAAATAGAGGAAATCCAATGAAAACAATGACATATATCTCGAATATTGGGGGGAAGGGCGTTGGCCCCTGAAAATTACCCTATTCCTACGTTGTTTGGGCCTCTGAACACGTTGGTAAAATCCGCTTGTCGACCCGACCTTCCGTTCGGGAGTTGCTAGGGATAGACAGACACAGGTCCGACGGACGGACAGGACAAACGCAAAATGGGTCGCTAAAAAAGTTTCACGCAAAAAACACATCAGAAATAAAATAATTAAAAAGTTAAATCCCAAAAAAAGGTGAAAAATAAATTAAAGTTTTGCATGGTGTCTTTCAGCCCCAACAAATACAAAAAAGATAAAAAAACAAACCAAACAACACTCCATTCACTATCCACTGGCTCCCTCCCCAACTGGCTTTACTTCGCTCACCAAATTGAGTTTCATTAAATGGTTTTATAGAGTCTCGTATGGTTCTGAATTTCAAGGTTATTTTTAATAAAATAAAATTACCACAGGTGTTCCTGGCATCAGTGTTCATTCCGTTTATTATTAGTTCACCTCTGAAGTAAAGATGAACTCACGGAATGCCCCTTTTCCAATAAAAAAAAAAGAAATCACCTGAAACAGATGTACTCAAATATCAATTTTCGTTAGGAAGCAAAAGCTAACATCCAATTTTAAAATGAATACAGATTCTTTGTCACGAAATAAACTGAAGCTAAGACAAATTCTTCCTAATATCAAAAACGAAAAGTATACATTAAGGTACGTAAATGTCCTTTGACGCCTGTACACTTGACTAAAAAGTTTAAAAAATTTAAAAAATTACATAAAATTTACCACTTATTAAAAATAATTAAAACATTAAAAGATAAAAATTGTTAAAATTACATGACGGGGTTTCCTTCACGAGAGGGAAATTTTTCAAATGTCATTAATGTGTTTATTAACTTTCTTAATTCATTTAATTTCGTGAACTGAAAAACATCTATTCTAATATAATTGGTATTTCTAGGATCAATTAGGTACCTATTGACTATTGGTGAATATTTGACAGGAGATAAAATACAAATATATATATATGCGCATGTATACAGGGTGATTCATAAAGTACTGGAAAAATAGGTCTACAAAGAACGAACATCGAAATATTTTTGTCAAATTCTGTGTAAAAAAAAGTAAAATAGGGCCCAGATCGAACGAGCGATTCTGAGTCGGATGATGAGGTCCCTGTTTTAGCCTTTTTTCTGCCCCTATGAAAAAAACTGGGAAGAGCAAGGAAAGGGAAGCGAGATTAGAAAAGGTTAAGTTAAACGCAGTATTGACTCAAATTTTTCATTCAGTTGAATTGGTATCAGTTAAATTGAAGTTTAAGGCTTATAATAATAATATATAGGGAAAAAAAAAGATTAAGAAGAGAGAGAGAGAGAGCAAAAAAAAAACAAAGAAAAGAACATTAAAATGGAAAAGAAAAACCCTTTTTTCCTATTTTTCCAGTACTTATGAATCACCCTGTATATAAGTTACTTCTAAAAAGTAACTGAGAGATCTACCAACAAAACAAATTCTGTCAAAAGCTAAGAATTTATAAGAAGTTATATTTTAAAAACTCTGTTGTAATACTACATTATAAAATTGATCGATTATATTACAAAATTAATTTATAGATTTATTTTATTACATTCTTCAGAAATTTTATTTAGAACTAGCCGGGTACCGTCGCTTCGCTTCGGAACCCTTGCATATACAGCATTAGAAAAAAAACTTTATTTATTTAGCAAATTATGATTGAGATCGGAGAATCTACGACTTCCCAGCCCATTGTGGCCTTCTCAGCTTAAGTCAGGTGTATTGCGGGTTGGCGCCACACACCTGGGGTTGCCGCCACACTTTATGGTCAGTTTGCCAGATTATTCCCTATCCCGTGCGAATTTCGAAAAATCTGGCCTTACTCCTTGTCGACATCATAAAGGGAACCTCTGTCAAAATTTCCGCTTTCTAAGTCCAAGAGTTTGGGGTGGGCGTTGATGAGTCAGTCAGTGAGGGAGTCAGGACTTTTCTTTTATATATGTAGATTTTCATGAATTTTGTTTTGTTAACCTCATTGATTAGTTCTTTATAGATTATATTTGGATCTGTTATTTTCTCCTTTTCAACTCTTATTATCCGAGATTCGTTCTTTACATATTATTCCTGGTGTTTCGATATCATGTTTATTTATGAAAATATGATCTATATTTGTTTTCGTAATTCAATGAATTGTACAGTTGTTTCTTGTTGTTCCGTAAAGAAAATTTTTGATATCATTATTGCACAAGTTTTAGGTATTTCTGTACTGCATTGTTTTTATTCATTTTGAAAAGATCTATATTTACGTCGCTAATTAGTATAGTTGGACAGTTGTTTAATATATTTTCATTTTTTATGATAGATTCTCTAATTCTTCAGGAAATTTATCTTTCTTTGTGTTTGGTGGTTTATATATGGCTAAAATGTCAATATTTTGTGTTTGATAACACAAACACATTTTTGATAACGAAAGAAATTAGGTTCATGATAAATAACATGTTTTGTGAAAATTCTTGAATCATTTTCCAAAAGATTTCCTTGCTCCGACATCTTAGTAATTTGTAATTCAACATTTTGCTTACAGAATGACAGACAGAATAACGTTTTTATAATATACGTTTTTGCAATATATATTAATAATAGCTGGGTACCGTAGCTTCGCTCCGGAATCCTTGCATGTATAGCATTAAAAAAAAACAAAAAACAAAAAGACTTTATTTATTTAGCAAATTAATAATGAGATCGGAGAATATACGACTTCCCACCCCGTTGTGGGCTTCTCCGCTTAATTCCGGTGCATTGCGGGTTGGCGCCAATATGAAATTTTTCACATTTTTGCATGTATCTTCCAATCGCAGAAACATTTGTTAATGACTGATATACCATTCGATAGAACTTTCAAATACTAACATTTTCTCAGTATAATGTTCTCTTCCAACTTTTATACTTTTCGTTTAAATTGACAAAAAGTCAAAATTTGACCCTTTAAAAGGCGCCATCTTGGAAACCCAAAAAGCTTTTGAAAGATTTTTGTAGTATTTTGTTTGTCTTTAAAAGATCTACATTTTATCCATTTGCATGACCAATCTATCTCTTATAGTATGGTCACAAAATTGGATAAACTTAAAGTCTTACGACAGACAGAATAACGTTTTTATAATACAGTGTTACCTCCGAATAACGGACAGTTTTTTCCGTTATTAGGATGTGTCCGCTATTGGGGAGGACTGTCTTTTTTTTATTTTTTAGCTTATAGCATGTCATTTAATGAAAAATTACGTACAATCTTAATTAAATTTCTACAATTATCATTGCGATATGAGAGAATATGAACAATTGCAAATTATTTACTATATTCCTTTTTAAATGAGTGCTAATCCGTTTGTCTTACTAAAAATAATGATAAAATTAATTACAGTACAAAATTAATTTCTAGTCATCCATTTGATGCCTTAAACGTGTCCAATCCTAAAGTTTCACCGACTTCTCTGGCTTTTTCTTGAAGGAAAACACCACTTACAGGAATGTTCTTTGCACGAGCAAAGCGGAACCATTTTATCACCATTTCGTCGATTTTGCTTTTAGTTTCAGTTTTACAAACTTCAAATTCTTCTAATTTTCGTTTGACTTTACCATCCACATTTTTCTAATCTCATCTTTGTCCTTTAAAAGTTCACTTATATGAGTTTTTCCAACTTTAAAACGTTCAGCAAGACAACGCACACTCAGCTTTTCTTTTTCAGCAACTTCAAGAACATCAATTTTTTCTTTCAGTGCCAATCTCTTCCTTTTTGACGCCATTTTAATTCGCACTAAATTTAATCAACACGTTTATAGGATAGCTTTACGAGGGATTGATATTTACAAAGCAACTGCAGTGAAAAAAAGGGCCTCAGATTCGTGCATTGAATCATGGGACAGCAATACAATGTATCAATGTATGGGACACCGATGTAAATACAACGAGGATATGTTTGTCGAGATGTTAATAAAAAAAAAAAACATCTCAAAACGATTTAATGTTTAAGCAAATTGTAACAACAATTAAATTTGTTGATAGTTCATGTTTTTAATCAATTGCTGCCAAGCTTATTCTTAATCTGTTTGTGACATGTTTATATTACTGACTTGAAAAAAGGAATATGTACACTTCCTGAAAATTTGTCTCCCTTATTAGTATTTTAATAAATATTTAAATACTAATGTTATGTATAGAAGAGTGTGTTTTTATCTAATATTTTTGATATGGAAAGGAAGAAGATTGTTGAAGAATTTCGTTAATATTTATATCAAATTAGATTTATTCAATATAAAAACATCGGCTTGTTAGTCACAGTTAAGATGCAGGGGTGGTTGAAATTTACGATAGAAAGATTGCGTCTTGTTAGTCTTAAATGTAA
>JAFIDM010098022.1:0-19842 GCA_023159025.1 Thereuonema tuberculata | reverse complement strand
TTATACGAGATTGTAAATTCAGTCTCTGTATGAACTACACCTGCCAAACTTTGCATGTCAAGACCAAAGACATGTAAATATTATTACATGGTTTTGGTCACGAAAAGAAAGAACAAAGATGCTTCATCTAATTGATTGTGGCAAAAATTCTCTCTCTCTCTCTTTTTAATTGTGGAGATAAATTTTCGCATTTTTTTTTAAATCTTTGCCAGCATAGACTCGCCTGAAGAGATTTAATTTTCTTAAATCATTTTTGTTTTAAATTAACTTAAAAATTTGCAAAACCGATTGAATTTAATTTAATATAGGAAACATTGATATGTATTATAATTAACTTTAATTGATTTGTTTTTCTATTGAAAACGTTGAATAAAAAACTTTGTACATTACGAAACAAGTTCCACACGTGAATGACTCTGTGCAGTGGTTCTGCCTTTGTGTAATTATATTTGATTTTTTTCCTTATTACTTAACAAAAGAAAACCTTGACACTGGTATTAAATAGAATCAAATAATTTTATCGTTCTAAAAGAGTGTCTCCTAAATAACTATTTCTTATTCAAAAACAAACAAACAAGAAAGATGAACTTGAAGCCTACTTTCCTTAAAACACTGTGTATTTTTTGTTTTGTTTTTTAATTTTGTTTTTGTTTTGTTTTTTTTTAAAAAAAGGTTTTTGTGTTTTGAAATTACGATATACATTACATGATAAATTATGTGATTACGATGATAAATACAACAGTATTATTTATTACGGCCGTGCCGGCGTGGTCGTGCGCTCTCAGGCGGCGGTCTGCCGTGTGGCCAGTGTGCCGGTACCCGGGTTCAAATCCGGGTCGAGAGCATGGATGCTTCAAATTTCCTTTCTTGTGTTTGTCGGCCTCTTCTTCACTTTCTCTTCGGTCTGACGTTATTCCGTAATGGCGTTCTGGAGAAGGCAATGGGAAACCACTCCAGTATCTGTTCCCTAGATTATCTACGGCTTCTGCTAGGGGTTCGCCCTTCGGGGGTCACTAGGGTTCCGTAGACCGCATACCTTCGAATACGAAGTTCGCAAATCTTGATGATGATAATTTATTATATAATTTCTGTTTTCAGCTCATTATATTTATTCGGATATTTTCAAAAATATATGCAGATATTAGTTTCACAGTCATTGTTTTGTGATATTGTCCCAACGTTCATATTATAATCAATGGAATACGACCACTTTTAGTTGCTGGCTACTGTAGTCACTTTAGAATTATTTTGTGTATTTTTTTTATTATATAGAAATTGATGTATATCTGAAAAGAATAATGCTGAAATTTAAAACAAGATATTAATAGTATTAAATTTTTCGTTATGTAAACAATAGTTAAAACATTTGTAATTACTATAATGTGAAGACTGACTTTCATTTGTAAAGTTTTCTTTATTTGTCTGTCGAATTGCACATCCGGCTGGATCAATTTTCATGAAATTTGGTACAGTTCATAAAATTTGGTATCGTCCAACTGAATAACATAGGCAAATTATTTCGTTGTGCACCAACTGGCAGTGCTCAGAATTGATCTGTAAGGGCGGGACTACACGAGAGCTTTGACAACGCCGCGTTGGCAACGCTAGATGTGGTCTACACGAGCATTGCTAAAGCAGCATTTGTTTAGCCCCTAGACATTCTTACAGCAGTAAACTAAAGGAAACTAGCACCCTCGAGGACTGAGCGTTGCTGAAGTTCACCAACCCTCCATGTAGACCACATTTTTCACTTTCCATAGAAATATATAAGATTCGTTCATTCTGTAAGAACGTTAACAACGCGGCTTTTTCAACGCTCTGTAGACGAGGCTAAACGCTGCAAGTCCCTTCATGGCGATGAATATCCCAGAGATTTTTAAATAATGGATAGACTATTCTAAAATAAAACAGACTGTTCTAGATTTATGATTTTCTCTTTTATTCCACCTTCTTTTTTAATCTATTCTTGTTTATTGTATTAAAAATACACTTAATAATTAATTAAAACTATTCATCGCTGAAGATATAGGCTGCAATGATTTGCAGCTATGGGATGAAGTTGGGATCGACGCCTTCCTGCCTTTAACCCTGGGAAAAAAAAAACCAAATGAAACTGGTTCAATTTTACAGAAAGCTAGGTGCACCCTAGATCTGTCTGAGTTCCTGGAATTGATCTTTTCCAGTTCACAGATCAATGCCTAAACTGGGTAATTGTATAATACACAGAAAAATACAAATAATCGAGCTACTTAGTTAAAAATCAAAACCATTTGCGGATTATTAATTATTGAAACGAAAAAGCAATCGGCAATTTGTGGTTTGCATGTATTCACATTAACATGACAGATAATATTGAACATGATAAAGAAATAGAAAAGGAAGAAGCTATATACAAACTGACATCAGTGGCTTAATCACAAACCAAAAATGACATTTCGAAATTGGAAAAAAAAAGGATACCATCCATCAAGAACCTTTCAATTTTTTTGCCGTTTCCATTTCAGCTGTTTAGCAATTCAGCTATTTCGACATTAACACAGTAATAAAATCATGAAATTGGAACTGAAAGACCAGGTTTTTAAACCTTTTTATTTTTTATTAGCTTTATTCGTCTATGAAGTGAAGCCTATTTTGATGATGAATAAGATAAGAATAAGAAACTAAATCAATTTCCTCCAATATTCGAGCAAATAGACGAACTGTTTTGCAATGAAACCAAGAAAAGACATTGAAGTCTCTCAAAATTCAGTAACAACAACTTTCGTTAAAGATTGCTATAAAAATTACTGATTGTTTGTCACTAGCTCTTTATCTACTACTGTTTTAATCCTTATTTAATCCCTTCCCTTACTTTCCTTTGTTAAATTGCTGAACTTTTGCAAGAATTGTAAACATTTTATTAATGGTTTTGATAGTAATTGTAAGCAATCAATTTATATATTTATAACAAAATATTTTTACGTAGAAGAAATATTAAAAGTCAACCATATTTGAACAATATTTACAGATTAGAAAGTTTAAAAAACAATAAACACTTACGTTACTGGTCTCCATATGGGTAAAGACACATATGGAGACCAGAACCGTAGTTGAGTAAATGTTAATTGTTTTTTATAATTTTAAATCTGTAAACATTGTGCAAGAATGGTTGACTTTTATTATACATTTACATTTCTTAAATTTGTTAAATTATTTATCTTGATTTTCTTCCTCAATTTATAAGATATTTAGTTTCTAAAACTATAGATATTGATTTCTAAATAATTTCTTACTTTGCTTCAGAATTAAATCTCCTTCCTCTTAGATTCTCCTTCCTCTTTCTGGTAAACTTTTTTCTTTAATTACTTCCTCAAAGAGTAACTAGAAGCCCTGAGTTTAAAGGGAAAAAATCGTGACCTTACAAAATTCTCAGCAAAAGTGAATAAGAGCAACAGTAATAAAAGGGTTAGTAGGAAAAAAATAATAATAAAACAAGAATTTTGAAGAACTTTAGGCCTATATTTCTTAAATTGGAATTTCTTAAAATTTCTTTTTTTTTAAAAAAAAAAAGAAAAAGTGAAAAAGGACAAAAACGAATAGTCTACATTTATTTTCAAAATGTAATTTCTGCTGAATATAAACTATACAAATTTTCCATTTTTTAAAAAATAAAGAAAAGCATATTAATATTACTCATTTAAATTATCGATATCGTATTAAATTTACTCAAATCTAGCCATAAGCTAATTAGTGGATTAACTAAAAAGCATTGAAATTCATTGTTTTTAAAACAATGAAGCATTAATGGAAATAGCATAGAAATCTATCCCAGCCTTTGGGAATTTTTGTAGCCTTTCTCCCGTTAGTTTCTCCCAAGAACCCACGTGGAAAAGATATCAGTTATTAAAGTAAAAATCTCTATTCTTAAATATGGCAACCAAGTTTCAAGAAGATCAGACAGCAGTACAAAAGTTATTAAAATGGAAAGGATAATGCGGACACACATATTCACATATATAGCCTCATTTCTGATCTGATAACCTCAATTTCCTAGGTTGTATAATTGTGTTGTGAAATGAGTTATTTGACCAATCGCTTAAGTGCCTAAGAACTATTATATATATACATTAAATTTACATTAAATTACATAAATTAGATTTACATTAAATGTACAGCGGATGGTCGCTTTAAGTATTCGTCTAAACGATGGTGCAATAACGATCTACTTTCAGTAATCATCAGATTTCGAATTGCGATCTGTTCACAGGCTTGCGAAATGCGGTACGATATTTTCTACTGCTGCCGTGCGATGGCAGCATCTCCCCCAGCCGTGCTTAGTCTCCGTAGCGATCACAAGTGTAAACATAGTGTTTAACAAATTAAATCACACGCATTTTTTTTTTATTTAATTCATTTTTCTAAGGTCAACTTGTATTCATTTACTTTCTTTGCAAGTACCTGTATTTCTGTTACACTTACTATTTGCTGAGACATAGCTATTTACAGATGACTATTCGCAGCTGATGATCGCTAATAAAGAGTGAAACGGCCGTTTTGAGATGTCATCTGGTAAATTCTTGGTGTCAACCATTGTTGTTTCTACAATTTTAGGCTTATTCTGCTTCTTTTAATGCTTAAAAAAATTCATTTGAGGCTGCAGGCTTTTCATTCGCCAATGCGCTCATGCGCAGTTATTTATGTTTTACGTTTCGTCAAAATTCTCTGTTTTTCTATTACAGATGCCTAAAATAGCACCCTATCTACTTTCAAAATAAAAGCAGGCAGGGTTATATTTCAGATATAGATCAACTTATTTTGAAAATTTAAAACAAATCCGTGAGATCGTTGTCAGGTACTTACCTTGTAAGTACTAACTTTCGTATATCGAATAAGAAAATATATATACACATTACAATACCAAAATTATTCTCTAATAAATATGTTTCCCCCGGTCGGTCATTTTTTTAATTTTTTTTTTTTTTAATTGCAGAAATCTTTTCTCCATGATCCGGAATGTAAAGGCTACAGTTCAAGTCTGACGTTGTTTCGCCCACTGGTTCACTCTCTAGTGCGCTCTGGATAGGGATGCTTTAATTTGAATCATCTTGTATATAAATATCGAAGCATATAAGCAGGAGTTACTTGTTGAAGTTGCAAAATGTGTCAAGTATCTGTTGAGTAATTGATAATGAGCAAATCTGGTGCAATTTGAGTCCGTGACGGAAATGAAACATAATCAATGGAAAAAGTTGAAAATCCTTCGAAGGCCAATGAAACAAAGGAACGAAGGGCGATGATGTTGAAGTCTAAATTTTTTTTATGCTGTGTATTTTTAAAAGGTAAGATCTATTTTTTTTTATTTTTTGCGAAATCAAATATTATGAAATTCCATGCTAATTTTTATAAACCATAAAACAATGTTCTACATTAGCAGAAATAAATTTTCATTTTAAAAAAACATTTTATAGTCTGTGTGTGTGTGGGAGAGTAAATATATATATATATATATATATATATATATGTATGTATGTATGTAATATAGGGTTAAAATTTAATAAGTATCTTTGTGTATATCTATCAATTCAGTCGCATTTCCATCGAGCTAATACTAAATATCCTTATTTATGTATTCATCAAATAGTTCTTGTTGTTCTTAGAATTATTTTTATTAGTAAAACATGAATATTAATAAACATAAGCAAAATACAAAAGAATGTCAAAGTTAATTAAACTTTATTCATTATTGAAGTATATTTTTAATGTTAAAACTGGAGAATAAATAACTTTTTTATATTTGGAAAAAATGTTTAACTGTTTATAATTAAAAGATATTACAACTTGAAAATAGCAGGAAGCTTTTCGGTTGTGTTGTTTGACTTAACAAAGAAAAATAAGGAGCTTTATTTGACGTAGGACTTATTTTTAGTTTCTTGTTATTTAGGGTGTATCAGTTGTTCCCGGTCAATTTTGCACACAGCAGCAATAATCAAATGACCTCGTATCGACTTTTTCGGACTTTTCATCAGAGCTTCGGAGATGATGTGGTTGGTTCTCTGCATTAGTGGTTGTCGTATGTGACCCTTTCGCAGCAAGTTTTGTTGCAACAGAACCAGTGTCTTCAAATTTCTTCTTGATTTCAGTCTTTGTTTCACGTTTTTAAACTACAGTATACTTTAGACTAGAATAAATGGACATGGAGACCATTATCTACAGAGCAGATTTATATATATATATATATATATATTATATATTATATTTTATATATTAACTACAGTATACTATCGATATCTCGAAATCGAAGGGATGCTAAAAAAATTCGAGATAGCGAGTTTTCGAGATAAGGTCATAACCAAAACATAAAAATTCACGTAAAAACACAAGATACGGAATAATATTCTAAAAATTAGAGTCTTCATAGATGAGAATAATTATAAATTTTAATGATAGTTGACAATAAGTCTAAATACAGCAATGATAATTTTAATTTTTAAAAGTAGTCGAAAATAATTACATTAAATTGAAAAGAATTAGTGAAATACAATGAATTTACATTCCTAGAATTTCTTAAAAAATACCTCTATTTGCTTCAAAACAACTGAACGGCGATTTTTCTGGAAAAATTCATTTTTTACTTCGAAAAATATTCGAGATATCAAGATTTTGAGTGAAAATTCTTCGACATAAGAATTAAAATTACATTAGATGAAAATGTAATATCAAGCGGAAAAATAATTTAATAATCAAGATTTTCGAGATATCGAGAGTATACTGTATATTCCTCATCAAATAAACGTCTTCCTTTAGAGATGTTGCTCAGAGAATAGGCCTAGTTTGTTCTAATTTCTCAGAATAGTCTGAATAATCTCATTTCACCGCTGTAATCTCTTTAATGTTGACGTATTTTTTCCTTATTTACAAAATTGTTTTATATCTAAATATATTAATTCATTAATTTATATTTTCATTAATTTTGAATATTTTTGTTTTAATTTCAGCATTAAATTTAAAAAAAATATTCAAAATTAATGAAAATTAATTCTTTCTTTATATAAACATCTATTTCAGCAATTGTAATTTATTCATTTTGCAAAATGTTACTGTTTCACTTGAACTTTTTCTTCTTTGGTTGCATGGCCATTTGTGTGCCAAAATGACTGCACGGATTTCTATAAAATTTCGTACGTTGGTTATTAGTGATTCATTTAAACATAATTAATTTTTATTTATTTTGATTTCACCCTTCTAAAATTCATCCCTTAACCAAAAAAAAAAAAAAAAAAAAAAAAAATCATAGCTTTCGCTCTTCTCCTACTACCAAACTCCGGGAGGATACAGAATCCGTATCTTGTAATGGAATTAAATCTTTATCTTTTCTTTTAATTCATTAAATATAATTATGTTTTAATGAATTGAAACATATATTTAATGTATTAAATATATGTGTAAAACATTTTTATAAAACAATTAGGAATCAAAATTTCAGCCATTTACTGAGCTAAAAAATAAAACAGAAGGATATATAAGCTTACAAAACAGTTAAGTCGCATGTTAAGAACAAAAGATCCGTTGAGCAACGGGAACATCCGTTGAGCAATAGAAACTGAGCCATCTGGTGTAATTTCACTTCGTGACGGAAGTTAAAAAATCAATAGAAAAATCTGAAAAAAATTCCTTCAAGCCCAATTAACTTTGAAGCAGCAACGGGGGATTCGATATGCCTACTGAAGTATACATTTATTAAATGCTATAATATTTTAAGGTAAGCTACTTTTTACAAATGTCGTGAAACAATGAATTTTATAAAATAGATAATCATTTTGATAATAGTCTAATTTAAATATCCATTAAAAAATTTATATAACTTAGGATAAAAATTCAAAAAATATCTTCTGTAATAACATCCTTCAATTTCTATCTGAGGAAATTACATATTTATTTAGTTAAATTATCATTATTATTACAGTTGTTAATTTCCTGTAATGATAATACATGAAAAATATGAGGAATTATTCCAAAGACAGAGAGAATTAAAAAAAAATATTCCGGGTGACAAAGAATCAAAATTTAATAAAACTTCATCTAATATGAAAAAATTATTAATAATTTTAATTTTAGGCCTAGTGAAAAATTTATATTTAAGAATAAACTAATGTATGTAGAAAAATGTTTGTTTGTATTGTTGTTCGTTATATCTTCATTATCTACTAATGATAAAGTCATGAAATTGAGCATAGACTGTATCGATAGATTAGTGTGAGTAATAAGTAGGGCAAGGAATTTGATGATTTTGCATCTTTTTTCTATGAAGGTTGAAACATGGCTCGCATATATGAAAATGTGTAACATTAAATAATTGGTTAAATAAGGCAATTCGTTAGGGTATTTTTTTGCATTTTTCGACATTTTTTAAGGATAGGTAATTTTTTGGCAATTTTTAGGTCATATTGAGCATTTTTAGTAGTTTTTTTTGGAAGGCAATGTTATTTTTTTTATACTTTGAGATTTTATGTATTATTCAGTATCTTTGCTTGTCCCCATTCAAGCCAACAAATTTTTCTAGAAAACAAGTAGACCTTTTTTTTTTTTATTTGGTTGACAAAGTTAAAAAAAGGAAAAAAAAGGTTTAATGTAATAAATTCAAATATTTTATTGGTATTTTTTTCTTTCATTTTTCTGTCATTTTTTTACTATTTTTAGATCATAAATGAATTTTTTATTTGTCGTTTATTAGCAAATTATAGGTCATTAAATGTCTTGCCCTAGTAATAAGAAAAAGTCCCTCTCCCCAATATATTGAAACAAAAAAAAAAAATGATCTCTTTAAAATATTTAAAATTACACTTACAATCTATAAGAAATTTAAATGAATCAAATTTATAAACTTGTCGTTCTTCTCATTTGTTTTATTTTATTTATTTATTTCTTAATTTATTTATATATTTTTCTGGTTTCAATTATTAAGCTTTTGATTTGATTCCATAGATATACATTTTAATTTGAGCAAGGAGGAATTTAGCATTCAATAACTCCGAAAACATGTTATCACATTTCATCTCGTAAAGGACATGTTTTATTTTGAGGGTATTCGCACAGAGATGTGGGCTAGAAAAGCAAGTTGTTTTAACAAAGAAAATGGAAGTCGGTCGTGTCGTTGAGGAATGATCAATGAAAAATCCTGATTCAAAGAGTTGTTCATTAAAAAAAAAAACACATAAATGACATTTGACATCAGGAAGATATTCAAAAATCTAAGAAATATGGTTTTAAATCGATTATTCAACAAAGGATGATCACCGAAGAACAATGTTAAACAATAATTGTTTTTTTTTTTAATAGTATACTAACAAACCTGTGATCACGTGATTTTTGGATTCTTAGATAAAGCGGTCGTGGTTGCTAAGAAAATTCTCAACCCGTGATAGCATCTCGGAGACCTCATGTTTGATCGTAAGTCACGTGACTTCCAGTTGACCCATGTAGATGTAGATAAAAATGAAAATGTGAGCATCCTCAATATTATATCTGACATTTGCCACCTTATTTGCATTTCTATCGCTAATGGGTTCGGAGGAGATAGCGCCAGAAAAAAAAAATCATTTTTTCTTTTATTTATATATATATATATATATATAGAAGGATCCCTATATCCCCTGAGTCAGTATTCGCGGTTTACCAAAGACAGAAAATAAAAAAAAGATTTGGAAAAAGTAACGAAATAAACGGTTAATATGTTTCAAAACGCGCCAAGGGAGAACAGTGCCCATTTCACAATTATTTCCTCTGACCTTAATTCTCTTATCTTTACTAACAGCATCAAACTGTGAAATGAATTAAAAAAAAAGAGACATGCTGAAATAAATACTATTATATTAATCTACCTACATAAAAAGAAAAGTCCTCACTCACTCACTGACTGACTCATCAACGCCCAGCGCAAACTCTTGGACCTAGAAAGCTGAAATATTGCACAGAGGTTCCCTTTATTATGTAGACAAGGAATAAGGCCGGATTTTTCGAAATTCCCACGGGATAGAGAATAAAAAGGATTTATATTTGTGGAGCCAACCCGCAATATATCAGAGTTATCCGGAGAAGGCCACAACAGGCTGGGAACTCGTATATTTTCCGATCTCGATAATAGTTTGCTGAATGAATAAAGTTGGGCTTTTTTAATGCTATATATGCAAGGGTTCCGGAGCGAAGCGACGGTACCCGGCTAGTTAATTAAATAAAGACAGTAAATTTACCTAATCTTGCTAGATTAACCATTAATTTTATGCTGGCAAAGATAAGCTTAGTATTTTGCAATTAACCAATTGTTAAATAATAGTTAAAAAATAAGTTAAAAAAACCTGAAAATAATCACTTCGATATACAGGGTGATTCACGAAGATATGCAGAAACTTCGGGAGCTCATGCTACATGCAAAAGTAAAGAAAAAAAGTTATATAAACATAGGTCCTGAAATGCTTCGTTATCGAGTTATGGCTAGCGAAAGATTTCGCCCATAATGTAGTACCCTGGGTGAAATGAAGACCTGCTGGAAGTCTGGGAAAGTAAATTAAGGAGCGAAATCAGTAGTTTCTTATGGTTGTTGACCTGAAAAATTGAATGAAACATGTCGCAGAACTGTATTTCCCAATCATTTGAAGCTTAACCCACGTGGAACCTACAAAAAAGTTGGCAGCACAATAACAACTGTCAGGGCCCTTTCTACCATTAGGCAAGACTAGGCGGCCGCCTAGGGCGGCAAGATTTTAGGGCAGCCGAAGGACGGATTCAGGTTTTTTTTTTTTGGATGTTAAAACAGGATTGCGTTTTTTTTTTTTTTTGGTTGTTGAATTGAAGATTCTGTTGGTTTTTTTTTTTTTTGCGTGGGGGCGGCATTTTTCAGTTCTCGCCTAGGGTGGCAGAACA
Organism: Thereuonema tuberculata; assembly: GCA_023159025.1. Lineage (NCBI taxonomy): Eukaryota > Metazoa > Arthropoda > Chilopoda > Scutigeromorpha > Scutigeridae > Thereuonema > Thereuonema tuberculata. The sequence goes on along the minus strand of JAFIDM010098022.1, from coordinate 8,946 downwards.
CCTAGAAACGGTTCTGACAACTGTTCAACAATAATGTGAATTGCATTGTGTTGATTTATTGTGAGAGTTAACAACTGAGGTGTAGTCCATGTGCGTATTGTTGTGCTACATTATGGGCGAAATCTTTAGCTAGCCGTAACTCGATACCGAAGCATTTCCGGACCTATGTTTATATAACTTTTTTTCTTTACTTTTACATGTAGAATGAGCTCTCGAAATGTCTGCATATCTTCGTGAATCACCCTGTATAAAAAGGTAAATAAATTTTTAGGTTACTGCTGATTTATGTAAAAAGTGAATTAATTTTGTGCTAAAGCATAAATTGAAGGGCGACCCATAATAACAAAAAAAAATTAAAAATAGTAAAAAAAAAAGGAAGTATATTAATATAAGGAAAAATAAAAAAAAAGTTAGGGAAAAAATAAAAAAAGGTTAGGAAAATAAGAAAAACCAAAAAAAAAAAAAAAAAAAAGCCACGCGCACATTGAGAAAAGAAATAACAAGCAGATGTAATGATTCGAACCGACAATCTTCAGTATAAGAATCCGAGATCTTCAATTGTGAGCTACAGCTGAAATGAGATAATTGCATTTCTAACATTTAAGCTAATAGAGGAAATCCAATGAAAGCAATGCCAAATATCTCGAACGTGGGAGGGAGGGCGCGTTGGTCCCAGAAAATACCTTATTCTTACGGTGATTCGGCCTCTGAACACGATGGTGAAATCCGTTTGTCGATCCGACTTTTCATTCGGGAGTTATTGGGATTGGACATACACGGGCGAACGGATGGACAGGATAAACGCAATAGCTACCGATTTTGTTCGCTATCACAATAGCTCCTAAATGGGTCACTAAAAACGTGCTCTATTCGCAATAAGACTGCATTTCGTTTGTTATTGTTGTTATGCATTCAATTTAGAATATAGATTTAGTTATCTATCCAAAAATCATCGGAATTCATGAAAAAACCTAACTGGACAGTAAATAAGTATTCGCACACTAAGCCAACATCAACGGGAATCCTGAACAGCTGTTTCATCCTTATTAGGACTCATCAACTGCATTTAAACTTGATTTTGGGCTCAGTATGCGAAAGTATATTTACTGTCCAGTTGTGGTTTTTTTCTTGATTTGTAAATTATTATGGACATTATGTTTTGCTAATTATCGAAACTGTTTGATCGATTTCGTGAGGAAAGCATTTCATTGAAAGTTTGAATGTCACTCCTACGATTATTCCTCAAAAATCTTCAAATACAATTTTTTGTTTTAATTTTTGTTTTTTGCAAATCTCAATTACAAAACTTTTTTTTTAAAAAAAGCGAAATGTTTTGGCTTATTAAAATACTAAATAAAAATTTGAAAAAGCAAATAATTTGATATTAAAAATTATATGATTCTCATTTTTATTAGGTTTTACTGTCATTCCATAATCGAATTCTTAAGTCCGAAAATCCTCCCGAATTTTCAGGATTTTTTTGGCCATTCTATTTCAAAAAGTAAACGATTTTTGACCCTATTTCTCAGAAAACTATCATCTATAAAATTGTACTTGATGTAATAAATGAACAGGTTTATTTTGTTAAGCATTTTGCATCCGGGTATTCTGCAGTGATATTGCTATGGATTTTTGGAATTGAAAAGTGAGTAATTCAGTGAAAGAGAAAAAGTTGCTGAATCAGATGGACAAATTTTTTTTTTTTAAGTTTTTTTTTTTTTAATCATTATTAGGAATTCAGTGCATTAACAAGGTTTGAGTTAAGAATCACGATTAATCCATATAAATAGGGGTGGTTAAGATAGCATGGGGTCGCAAACAGACTCGCGCGAGCATTTTCTAGACCACCCCGGCGCAGTCTATTCTAAAGTAAAGGTGACTCAAAAGTCGTTGCGAAGCACTGTGATTGGTTTACTATTCACTATCCCTATCTTGTTTATTTTCAGATTTCAAAACAGCTAACTATATAAGGAATTACTTTATTACAGTATTTTTAAAATCTAAGAAAAATAATGATTTTTGTAATGATGGTCACTCGTCAATGCTTCGTCATGGAGTCGAAAGCGGTCGTGTCCTGTTTTGTTTAATGTATTTAAATGTTTTTTAAAAATTCAGTCGACTGTGTTGGTCTTTTATTTTAATTTTATTAATAAGCACGCACGTTAAATCTTTTTTTAAAAAAATGTAAGAAAAATAGTTTCTTTAATTTATGCTTTGTATGGATTGAAGGTCTTCCAATCAAATAGAAATTATTTCTAATAAAAAAAAAAAAAGGTATAATTTCCCATTTTTTTTTCATGCCAAAATGCATTTAAAGGTACAATGTACTATTGAGCAAAATGAAATTATCACATCGGAACAGAGAAAGCAACGTAAATTGAATAATATATGAGAAATGCTATCTTAGCTGTATTAAAGCAATAAATAAAAAAATAGAAAATGCCTGCGATTTTTATTTTTGTATGTTTAAAATTATGAAAATGATACAAACGAATTCTATATGCTGAATTTTAAATTAGAATACTGTGCAATACAATGATAAATATCGTTGGTATCAATGTGCAGCCTGCAAAGCTTAAAAAAAAAACAATAAAATAAAATTCACTAAATAAGAAATTGGTAAGAAAATTCATGTGCCAGCTTTTCGCGGCCTCAATATATTTTTTTAGTGCATAAAAATACTAAAAAAATGCATGTAAATCAATTTCCTTTTTGATGACTTTTTTTATTTGTTTATTAAAGGTTTGCAGGCTGCACATTGATTCTGACGACCTTTCCTATTGGCCCATGTAAGTCACTATTTACGGGTGACTGCTCCTAGCTGATGATCGCAATATTAGCTTGAATCAGCTGTTCTTGGATGTCGCTTTATAAACACTTAGTCTTACCCATTGTTATTTACAATTACAAGTAACTAGCCGGGTACATTCGCTTCGCACCGGAACCCTTGCATATATAGCATTCAAAAAACAAACTTTATTTATTTAGCAATTTAATGTTGAGATCGTCGGAGAATATACGACTTCCCAGCCCGTTGTGGCCTTCTCCGCTTAACTCAGATGTATTGCGGGATTGCACCACACACCGAAAATTTAAAGCGAAAAATTACATTTTTGCATATATTTTTGCAAACGCAGAAACGTTTGTGAATGACTGATCTATCGTTCGACAGAACTTTTAAATGCCAACATTTTCTCAATATAATGTTCTTTCCGACTTTTATACTTTTCGTTTACATTGAGAGAAAGTCAAAATTTGACCCTTTAAAAGGCGACATCTTGGAAACCAAGAAATTTTTTCGAAAGATTTTTGTAGCATTTTATTTATCTGAAAAAGATCTACATTTTATCCATTCGCATGACCAATCTATCTCTTATAGTTTGGTCACAAAATTGGAAAAATTGAAAGTCTTATGACCGAATGACAGACAGAATAACGTTTTTATAATATACTAGACGGGTACCGTCGCTTCGCTCCGAAACCCTTGCATATATAGCATTAAAAAAAAAAGAAACCTTTAATTATTTAGCAAATTAATATGGAGATCGGAGAATACACGACTTCCCAGCTCGTTGTGGGCTTCTCCGCTTAACTCAGTTGTATTGCGCGTTGGCAGTCACGCGGGGGTTGTCGCAAAAACACTTCATTTTTGCATGTGTCTTCCAAACGCAGAAACGTATGTTAATGACTGATATACCGTTCGATAGAACTTTCAAATACCAACATTTTCTCAATATAATTTTCTCTTCCAACTTTTATACTTTTCGTTTAAATTGAGAAAAAGTTAAAATTTGACCCTTTAAAAGGCGGCATCTTTTTTTTCGAAAGATTTTTGTAGCATTTTGTTTGTCTTAAAAACATGTACATTTTATCCATTTGCATGACCAATCTATCTCTTATAGTTGGTCACAAAATTGGAAAAATTGAAAGTCTTATGACCGAATGACAGACAGAATAACGTTTTTATAATATATAATTTTCCATTGTATTAAAATAAATTTTTTAAATTAATGCCCTTTATTTACGAAAGTTGAAAATCTGTTAATTTTAGTAACATCAAAGCACGCGGAAATTACTGAATAAACTAAAAGAATTAAGTACTCGACAAGAACATTAAATTTCTTATTCAAGAATTTAGTCATGCTATCTACTGCAGTCTGATTTAAAAGATCCCATAGCCATCTCTATTTAAACCACTTGTGTGGATTCCCTATGATAAATTTAGATCTAAAATCTTTTCCAACTCGAGAAGGCGACAAAAATTCCCATAGAAAAGCAGTTTAACAATGGGTTCTAATCTTTTTAGCTAATTCACTAATTTGCCCATGATCTAATATAATCGTAGCAATCGTGTTTTGATGTCCTTACTCAAGCAATTCAGGCGACTGCAAACCTTTCATTTCTTTTATATATTTCTTTTTCCAATGCACCTAAAATTCTGAAAATTTAAATATAAACTTGTGAAGCATGTGGGATTTATATTTTATTGTTTTTAACTTACAAAATATTTTATAACTAATTAAATTTAAAATTCAAAAACAGTTAAGCTTTTTGGAGGTTTTCGAGGTATTTTCAGCTTTAAAAAAACTTGACGTAACCTCAAATGATTAAAAACTTCGTGAAATAATGATTTGTATTTAAAATAGTACTTGCTCAATAGTTAATTTACAAAAATTAATAAAATTGGTATTTTTCTAAAATTGATTGAGATTTTTTTTTTTACGTGCTATCAAATAATTTTAATTAAAAAACGTTTTCATTAAAGGTTTTCTAAATACCATGCAAATAATGCTGTTCGTTTTCCAAAAGAAATTTGTTTTGAAGCATTTTTTTATCGAAATAGATTTTAATAGAATTAGCTGTTTTTGAGTTTTAATTTAATGAATTATTGAATATTTTGGAAATTTAAAACAAGAAAATATAAATCTTAGATGCTTTAAAAGTTCATATTTAAATTTTCAGAATTTGAGGTCCATTCGTAAAAGAAATATTTAAAAGAAATGTCGCCTGAATTGTTTGAGTCAGGATCTTAAGGAATGCGGATTTCCTTATTTTTTTTCAAAATGCAAAATTTTTTACTATTTTTATTCAAGAAAAATTATAACTTGAAAATAGCCCGTAGACATTCGTTTGTTGTCGTTTTCAAGACTAAAAAAAAGTGCCCAAGAAGAAGAATAAAGAAATTATCAGGATATGACAGTATAAGAAAAGTAGACATTAGATTCTTTCGGGAATTTCTTATTTAGGGTTTTTTTTTTTACATTTCTCTTGAATGTAAGAGAAGCTGTGAAGAAAAGTGTTTTGTATAAATAATGACGGATCACATTACATTATGTACATTACGTCATTATATACAGCTTCCGTCAGTAGATCAAATAATATATTTAAAAAGAAAATAATATATTTAAATTTCAAAAGTTTATCTATATTACAGAGATTTGAGTGCATTTTGTCATAAGTATTTCAATTTGAAGCCTTATTTGTCTAAGTACATAATTTATATACGAGAGCCTAAAGCAATATACTACTGTTTACTTTAATTTTAGAATAAGTTGAGCTTCTCGCTTTTTTTCAATTATCTAAAAATAAAGTTCGCACTTTTAAAATTTTTCAAGTTACAGATGAATCCGGCAAATGTTTGCCAGCCACACTGTTGCCAACAGAGACTTATTATTTGGAATTGAAAAGGCAATAAATCTGTTTAACGTAATTTAATAGAGGAAACATAAAATTTAGTTGATGATACAGTTGCATTTGTGGGCGGCCTTTGGGCAAAGCAGTTTTGATGTCATCATAATTGATTCTTTTTTCCTTATTATGTAAGAGAAACAACCTTGATACTGGTATTAAATAGAATTACATCATTGTATTGTATTGACTTCTCGAATTTGAAAATCAACAATTTTAATGAAACTTAGTAGGATTAATAAATAGGTTGATTTAATGATATTACAAAAATCTTAGGAGCGGAATCGAAACAGAAGAGGAGAAAAAAATAAAACAAAACACGATGGCTGTTTTCTTCTGTTAACTTACCCCCTCCGCAATTCTGTATCCTTTGTCTGGGTGAATATGTGGCTTCGAGGAAAAATTTTAACTTGTACTTTTATAATGTGAATAGGTCAAATTATTTATTTTATTACATATTACATAATATTTTTCAAAACTTTTATAACATTTCGTCATGATAAAAATTTCATTTACTTCTGAAGATTGAATACAGATTAAACAAACAAAAATAAATTACAAAGAAATGAAATATCGATAAGTATCAATGAAATATGAAATTTATTATCAAATTATTGAAAAAAAATACCAATTAACTTGGGAAAAAAAAATAAAGCTTCCAGAAAATAAAAATATCAACCCTTGATTTAAGATCTTCATTTAAGACTGTAAATTTCTTGATTTGAGGTAATTAAATTACCAAACTTTTAGATGCCGCATTGGAATTCAAGCGGAATAGGAAAAAAAAAGTAAAATAAAATTTAAATTTCAATGATTTTGAGCGACCCATTTAGAAGCTATTGTTATGGTGACCAAAATCGGTAGGGGAAGGTGTTGTACCTTTGACCAGTTTTCACTAAATGAATTTTCAAATTTTTTGTACTCAAGTAAATCCTTAACTGAATGAATATATGTGATCTTCACTCATCTTGCCATCAACTGCATGTGTTTTATATATTATATTTTGAGTATAAGTATTTTATTTTTATTTTACAAAAAATCTATACCTTGTGGTCAAAGGTACAACTACGTGTTGTACCTTTGACCGGAGGGTATTGTACCTTTGACCAGGTGGTAGTAGAAACAGACAGTTAGATACAAGTTATTTAATTAACATATTTATTAAGAAATGTATGCATTTGGCAAATATATGCAATTTTTTTTTATTATATTTCAATTTTTTATTTATTTTTTATTTTTTTTTATTTATTTTATAATATTAAAGCTGTATATAAAAAATGTTAAAAAAAGTATATAATATAAAAGAAATTACAAAAAAAATATTCAAATATAAAACTTAAAAAAATAAACTTTAAAAAAGAGCAAATCTCTTATTTATTGAGTTTTTGGTTTTCAAAATTTTAGTTTCAAAATTTCTCACTAGGTGCCGCTGATGACGTGAGTATAAAAATTGGCCGTTTATACTCACAGAAACAGTATTCTGAATTTTGTATTGGAATTTTAAACTTCAGATTGCTGTCCGGCTATAATTGTTTAGTAATATAAGTTAATTTTATTCTTATATTCTTTACGTTCTAAATTTCTAAATTGCAAATGATTAATTGAAATCTTTGCATTGCGAAACTCGAAGAGTGACACTTCGAGTTTGGCCATCATATATATATATATTTATATATCCTTAAATATATCGTGGGAAGAAGAATTCGAATGGCATATACACTGTCCGGCCACTTTATTAGGTACACCTCAAAACAGTCTGAATTCCTCAAGGCATGGATTACACAAGATGCTCAGAACGTTGTTGAGGTATTATGTTCCATGCAGACATCAGTGTGTCACGCAGTTCCTGAAGATTTGATGGAGTCTTTAGGCCTCAAGCGAACAGCCCGTTCCAGCTCGTCCCCCAAATTTACAATCGTTTTGAGATCCGGGGACTGAGCGGGCCACTGCAGCAAGGAAAAGTTATCGTCATGTTACTTAAACCATCCCTTAGTGATGCGGGCTTTGTGCACCGGCGCGTTATCCTGCTGGAAGTAGCCATCTGCATGGGGATAAACTGTTAACGTGTACGGTTGCACTTGGTCAGCTACGATACTTATGTACGATCTAGCATTCTAACGTGCCTCCAGAGGTATCAATGGACCCAATGTGTGCCAGGAAAACATCCCCCACACCATGACACTGCCCCACCGGCTTGAAGAGTTGTTTTGAGACACAGCATTTGTGCGCACAGCAGGGGTGTACCTAATAAAGCGGTCGGACAGTGTATATTCGTGATCTACGATCCCTCCCCATGTCACAAGATTCCCGGGTTCATCTGTTCAGGTAGAGGAGAATGCAATAATGTATTTTTCCGTTGGAAAATATGCTAAAATATTAAACGCAAAATATGTATATAAACAACAATGAGTGATAATTGTTTACTAGGTGCCATATTCTGTTTCTATGTATATTTAATCATATTTTGAAATTTTGATAATGAAAAATAATTATGAATTTAAGAGTTGATTTTTAAATTCTGTTCTCTTTGAAATAAATCAATCGAAATTTCGTCATTTACAGTCATATCAGAGAAAGTTCTAATAAAGTTTTTATTTGATCTGAAGAAATAAACTACCATATCTTGAGCAATTCGTAGTTTTTGGAGGTGATATTTCAACTGATACGTTTTTATCCGCCGTTTCTTTGATAGTTTCTGCGTCTTGAAATCCAGGTCAGCTATCTACAATCAAAATAGAACCTGATGAAGTAGTTGGGAAAAAGACTTTCGGAAACCAGTCTAAAGGAATTTCTTCAGTGAAAAGCGATGACTTTCCAGCTAGTTGATAAAGGTTTATAATGGGATTCCTTTCTGGGATTCCTTTTTGAGGAAATCTTCCAGTTGATCCTTGTAAACAAATTAATATAGGAGATATTAATTTTCCTTTTTTAGATAATACAGGTTGAATGATAGTGAGTCAGGTGATAATCACTGAATCAGAGATTCTATAGATTTTCTATCTTCAAATGTTGATATCCTTCCTTTCTTAGCGACCCATTTGGGAGTTATTGTGATAGCGACTAAAATCGGTAGCTATTGCGTTTGTCCTGTCCGTCCGTTCGTCCGTGTCTGTGCACCGTAACATCGGAAAGTCGGATCGACAAACGGATTTCATCATCGTCTTCAGAGACCAACACTATAGGAATGGGGTATTTTTAGGGATAACCTTATCCCCATGTTCGAGATATTTGTGATTGTTGTCATTGCACGCTCTTAAC
>JAFIDM010098021.1:0-19854 GCA_023159025.1 Thereuonema tuberculata | reverse complement strand
GAATAATAAAAGATGTTAAGGTTGGGAAATCCCATTTTTTTTTTTTTAATAAAACGGTATTTTTTTTTATGTTGAGTGTAGGGAAGAGAATCTCATTTCCTTGAAGGAGCAAAAAACTTTATAGAATAAAAACACAAAAGAGGAAATTGTCTGAAAAATTGTTCGTTTCAAACTTTGAATTTAACACCAGTAATATCAAAATTAAAATAGCGTGACGGTTCACAGAAGCAAATCAGGAAAAATAGGTGGAATGTGACACTTAAATACAAAACAGATCAAGGATTCAATCAAAACTGAACTTAAGCTAATGTAGATTTTTATTGTAATTATACAAGTGAATTACTCAAAAGAATGAAATTTTCCTCTCTAAAATCAAAATTATTTAAATAATTAATATTAAAAAGTTTTTAAAAATCACGCTTTCTACATTATACAATGATTAAAATATATAAGAATTATAATAATGATTAAAATATATAAGAATTATATACAATGATTAAAATATATAAGAATTATGCCGACGCCTAGCGGCTGGTCTCTGTAGTTATGGCGCACGGAAGGATGTGTTGCCTTCGCGGAATATATTAATATATCAGTGTATTATTGATTATTGTATATTATCTAATGTCATCAGACATAAGCACAATTGGGATAGTATTTAATAATCCAGATAAAAGACAAAAATACATTTTTAAAAGTTTTTTTTTTTTTTTTTTTTTTGTCACTACAGACTTAGATCACAAATTTTATTTGAATAATCATGCTTAACAATTATTGCTATTAGTATAATAAAATACTAATGAAATCTTAAAGATGTTTTCCTTTAAATTTGAAATATTTAGATTTTCAATTCAAATTTTTTTTGGAAAAAAGTAGCTTATAAATGACTATTTCTTGTATGATTAATAAATGAATTACGTGTTTAATTTGTAACTTAATAATCTTAGAGCACTCTTGCTAGTAGGCGTAAAAGTGCAATTTGCACTAAAAACTCATACACTTCCGTAATAGCTAAAAGATATAATTAAAACTAGTTTTTTTTTTTTTACATGTGTTAAATTACTCATGAAATTGTGAAAGTTCATTAAAACTACGTAAACGCCTCAAAAGCCACTAATTTATTAGCACAAGGAATGAAATGCAACAATTTTAGGCGAAAAATGCGAAAAATAACAACAAACTTAATAAGAAAACTGAGCTGCTGCGATTCCTCACCTATGGAGCGTTGTTTCTCAATATTATACTTTTATTTATCGGAAAGCCTTAAACCAACCAACCAAAAAAAAAATACGATTAAGAAACATTATCCAATATAAAAATAAAGTCACAAGGATGGACTTTAAATAAAAAAGCAGTGCCATTATAAAAATTACCTACAAACCACTTGTCAAAAGATTGTTCTGATGAATTATACCATCGACATATCGAATGAAAATTTCTCATTTTCTCATGAAGGCTAAAAATGATCTAAAAAGAGTTAAGTCTCCTAAAAAGAATGTGTATGTAAGTAGTCATTCTCAATAACTTTTCAACTGCTAAATATATGGACAAAAGTCAATCTTATCTTTGGCAATCTGTAGGTCCTAGACATGAAAATGGCAAATGATACAAATTCCCATCAAAAGCCTAAGAACCAAACCATCGATTTCTATATTAATGTATATTAATCCTTTTAATAATCTATTAATTTACTCGTTTTTTTTTGTTTTTTTTTTTGTATGATTGAAATTAATCTGACAAGTTTCATTTTATTCAAAAAACGAGTTTTATTATAGTCTAACATTCGGTAGCTATTAGAACTTTCAAAAAACTGAGGACTTTTCTTTTAAAAATATTTTTAAAGACTATTACAAAACAAGCTACAAGTTTTTTTCAGGAACTTCTGTTTCCCCCCCCCCCCCTTGATTTTTTTCTTCTGTTCATTGTTTTCTTTTCTCTATACCCTTCATCTTCTTAATTTTTGCATTATATCCGTTTTATACTGTATCTTTTTTATAAGTTATGTCGTTTTAATGGCACATTCATGTTGCAAGCACAAAGGTATCGTCCTTATTAAATAAGCAAATGAGTTATTAAATAAATGAAGCTATTCAATGAGGTTTCTAACAAATACTTTCTTTCAAAGCAGTTTGTAACAAAAAAGTCGATATAATTGAATGTTAAGCTTTTTCTGAATCTTCTTGCTTTGTAGATGCAAACCATTCTGGCAAATTTTCCGTTCAAAAAGAAAAAAAAACCTTTGAAGTCCCTAATTGGATCTTTCTAGAGGCATCTCTTGGGGGAAAAAACCTAGGACAAACAACTCTGACGCAATTTAAAACCTCTCGTATTCAAAAGCCAAGAACTTGAGTGTCGTACAGAAATGCATCTCGAAACCATTTAGTAAACACTACAGAAATTCGGGTCGATTCTTCTAGTAACTTTTAGTGATTATAAAGTTTATTCGCACTTCACATAAAAGGAGTGAAGAATGCGTTAAGATGCTACGTTGTAAGGTTTCATAAATTGACATCTTTAGAATTTTTTTTTTTTTTTTTTAGATTTTTGAAAATTTTTAATGGATTATAATGGGTACATTTCGAAAATACAATTTTTGACTTGTTTTCATTATAAATTAAAGACAGATGTCCTGCTTTTGTGTACGATTAGTTTGTCTCAAAGAAAGTTATTTTTCTTAAATTATCAATAATGTGTAAGAAAATAAGAAAAAAAAAAACTAACAATACACCAGGTTGGACAGAAGCAAGAAAAGACAGTCGAATTCCAAAGAAGCATTTTAAAGTAAGTTATTGAAAAATAACTTATAAATGGCGAGAATTCATCTTTACATACAACGTTTTTCCATGATTCTTAAAGAAACTTGGGCTTATTAAATAAAATCTCCGTGAAATGATAAGTCTCAAAATCTGAAATGACATATTGAATATTAGCCTCAGTCAAGAATCTGATTCGACAACTTAATGCAGAGTAATTTTCAGGTTTCAATTATCCACTGTTTCTATACGTTTAGATGTCTTCGTAGCAAAAATTAATAATGATTCGAATTAAAGGGAACTGTCCTATAAAACTATAATGAACAGTGTAGTTGGAAATCTATTTGGAGATTGTTACTTCCTCTTATAGTTAAAGTAAGGGTCTTCAGTTTCATTTTCGTAAATTGAATGATGAATCTAGTTTCAATTTATTTCTTGTGCTGTTCCAGCTGAGGAAATTACGTCACAAGCAATGACAGCATTATCAGAATCAGAGCAAATAGTTCGAGGAGTGAAACTGGCGAGTTTCCAACACCTTCGCATGTGTTCAACATTCTACTCTTCTCTCTACAAGAGAACGCAGCTTTTAGTCTAGTACTTCCTCATATAATATACGATTTATTATTAATCTTTCTTTAACGTGCGGAATGAACTATCTAAGAACACAATTGACACGCACAATTTACGCAAAGGATTCGCACCCCGAGCTGTCATCGTGAAGAGACTGGGACGGACCGTTTCGCACTTGTTATGTGCTCATCAGCCAGCCATATTTCTTTCTTACAGCGTATTTCTTATTTAATGCTGCCATTAAATTCCTTTTGTGCTTTGCGAGTTGCAGGCCAAGGAAGTATTGTATTTTCTCGTTTTATTAATTTTTATTTTGTATTTCTTTGGGGAGTGGTCCCGCTCTTGGGAGCAAGAGCCGGGATAGCTAAAGGTTCGCACATCCTGAGCATGTTATCGGTGGAGTTTGGCTGGCTGATGAGCACATAACAAGTGCGAAACGGTCCGTCCCAGTCTCTTCACGATGACAGCTCGGGGTGCGAATCCTTTGCGTAAATTGTGCGTGTCAATTGTGTTCTTAGATAAATATACGATTTATTACATTCGTGAAAATGAATGCAAAGCGCGATAAGCGGATTGAATTTTCCTATTAACTAGAACAGAAAAAGTACTATATAAGATTATTTAACGTGCCAGTATACTAAATATTATATATGCCTACTACATTGGCACTGGTCAAGAAAAAGGTATGTAAAACTAATTACCTACATAATATACGACGTTTCGGAACTTCTTTACAGGTTCCCTTTTCCAGTTTGGGTCCCCCTTATATTTAAAGTCTTTCTTTTGGATGAAACAAGGCTTTAGAAAAGAAAGACTTTAAATATAAGGGGGACCCAAACTGGAAAAGGGAACCTGTAAAGAAGTTCCGAAACGTCGTATATTATGTAGGTAATTAGTTTTACATACCTTTTTCTTGACCAGTGCCAATGTAGTAGGCTGATATAATATAGAAAAAGTACTATTTTTCGGCTGTCTCCATTTGTCTCAAATTTTTTTTCGTTATTATTTTTGTAATTACGTCTTTTTCGGAGTTGCAGGAGAAAGCGCTAAAAAATGTAGAATTGACAGTATCTAAAAAGCTAATTGTTGATATAATGGAAATATATTTCGATTTTTCTGTTGTGCTATCTAATATCTAGGATGAAAAATCCACAGTTGAATGCTTAGTGCCTTTTTTATTTAGCAAAAATCCGCGTTGTGCAGTTCGGGTTATACGAAAAATTACTGTACTCCCGTAAGTTGACGATTCTGTCATTGGAAGTGCAAATTAGCGGTTGTCCAAAACCTCTGAACCGGAAGCTGGTCTATTAATTTGAAGTTGAGACTAATTTTCTGTGGTCGCTGAATCCCTGCTGTTCAGCGTCTCTTTCAATTCAACTTATTTATTGAATCCCAAATACAGCTGATGGCCAAAGCACTTCTGTCCAGACTCCGATGCGACAGATAATGACAGCGTAATTGAGAAATTACCCAGTGGCTGCACCAGCACGGCGGGAAAAAATACGATACTGGAAATTTTCCACAAATCCTAAAGGTGGAATTCACAACATAGCAACAGTAGCTAATGAATAAGTTATTTTCATATATTATGATGAATTCATGATCCATCTAATACAGAACTTTAGATATTTTAACAACGATGTATAATTTATAGAACAGTATTATAAGATTTAATGAAAAACAAAAAACAACGTTATTTCACACAAAAAAAAAAAAAAAAAATATATAAATATTTAAACTAAATTTTAATCTGCACCATCTTTAACATATTTCTAATTTAAACCAGCCGTGCTGGCGTGGTCGTGCGGTCTCGGCGGCGGCCAGCCGTGGCGGCCAGTGCGCCAGTACCTGGGTTCGAATCCCAGCAGTGGCATGGCTGTTTCAATTTCCTTTCCTGTGTTGTAGCCTCTTCTTCACTTTCTCTTCGGTCTGACGTCATTCCTTAATGGCGTCCTGGGGAAGGCCACGGGAAACCACCCCAGTATCTTTCCCTTGAAATTCTAGGGAGTCTGTTAGGGGTTCGCCATCTTGGGAATACTAGCGCTCCCTGGAACACGGAGGCTTCGGATACGAAGCGCGCACTTCGGTGCGTACCGGCCATACATATATAATTTAAACCAAAATGCTAAACAACTAATCTTTCATAATGTTTGTCCTTCATAATTATTCATCTAAGACTGGTCTCAGCAATCGGCGGCTCTTTGGGGATGATCTGGGCTCCAAAAACCATAACTTCAACAATACTAATTTTCATTTGTAAGGTCTCCTCATATGGATTTCATTCTTTGATTTTTTTTTAAAACAATAGCTCGTCATATCAAAACAGGTCGACGTATTCTGGTCTGAGGGTACGAATACATTGGGCACATTCATACACAACCCCATTTCTTTATGTAGGTTTATTTTTTACTCCTTGTATAAATTGGTAGAGTATTAGACTAGCTTTGTTACAACTTAGATATGTTAATAAGTAATACATTAAAAAAAAACCTGCTGAAATCAGATTTTATTTCATAACTGTGCTACTTGAGAATTCAAAGGATCAGAGAATTGGAGAATAAGCTTATCTAAAGTGATTACACAGGCCTGCGATGATTTCCGGCAAGAATAATTATATGTGATATAAGTTATGTCTAATGTCCTGATATTAAAAACAGGTCCAGTTGTTGCTTAACACGTACAGATCTTTCACAATTCCGCGTTTTGTTTATGTTTAGAGCGCTCTAATTTCACTAATAAGGTTTGAATGCAACGTTTGTAATATAAGTATATAAATATCCAAGATAAAAGAGTTTGTCTTCATTTCCATTCTGGAGAAGGTTAGGAATGTGTTCAATTGTTTGAAATGTAACATCTGCAGTTTGCGCATGCGCAGTTTCAATAAGTTATTTCGCCAAGAGCTCATTCTTTTGTCCAAGTGGGAATTCTGGGAGAATGGATCCCGCCATTTTTCTGTAGAAGCATACGACGTGAACTTGAAGGTTTAAGCAGCCGCTAACTCGCTGATCAGATGCCAAATTTTATCAGCGCGGAAAGTGGAGAGTTAAATATTATCTGCTTGTTTTTAAAATTTCAGTGGTGTTCGTAGGCGAGACAGTGTTAACAATCCAATCTCTTTCTGTTGTATATGTGGGTCTTACTCGATAAGAAAGTAGAAGAGAAGAAACTTTAGCAGCGATCAAAGTTAACGGAGGTTTGATGTACTCGGCCGTTAGTGCGCAACTTGGGTCTAACTAAAGAAAAGAGTGAACTGTTAGGGTCACGATTAAAAGAAATCTTTTACTTCCTGGAACAACTTTATATTGTTATAAATATCGTGAGGAGGAACTGATACAATTTTTCGTTTATGAAGGAGAACTTGTATATTGCTGTGATATCTCTGGCTTATTTGATTCAAGCAAAAGAAATCTAAAAGGTGTTCTTCTGCATAATGGGAATGCACTTGCTTCAATGCCAATGGCCCATACAACATCCCTTCGTGAAAATGTACACATTGTTTTGCAAAAGCTCAAATACAATAAACACAAATGGTACGTGTATCTGATCAAAAAAAAAAAAAAATAGGCTGACTACTGCTGGTGTCTAGTGAGAGATAACCCTCATCCCAAACACAAACGAAAATCAAATCAGAGCTCATTCACATCAAAAATAGTTCTCCTGGAGTGGAGGAGAAAATAGTTCTCCTGCAGTGAGTTTACTATTTCTTAAGAACATAACTGTTCACTTTAAAGTATTGTATTTACATTTTCATTGCAATTGGATCCTTTTTTATCCACTATTTTACATTTTGTACACTAAGATTAATTTTATTAAAAACACTATATGATAAAAAATTCTATTTGAAAATTGCAAAAAAACAGTACATACTGGTAAAAATGATTTGCATATTTGAATTCAGCACACCTGAATTAGGTTTTTTTCACCTTTTCAACCTTTTGCCGGAGGAAAAAAAAACTTTTTTCGCAGGCCTATGTTATTCATTCAGTCGTTTTAATCCTAAACGAGTTTCTTTTCCTCCTCCTCTCAAACAGTAAATCTTTTACTGAACATATGTAACACAGTTTAATTAAATGGGAATTTATTCTTTAGTGTTACAAGGCCACAGCTTATTGATATCTTCAGTAAAACATTTCGGAAATTAAGCGATAAATCATCCTAGAAGCTAGAGCAATTTGCAGTTACCACCATCTGGCATGATTTACTAGAGCTGAAATTACAAAATATCTCATCTTGATTTCATAAACGAAATCCAGCTGATACAATAATATACGAAATGCGAATCATAAATTATAAATACTAAGGAAATTAGCTCCCAGTTTATGTAGGAACTTATTTCATATTCGAATGCTAAGTTTCCAAGACAACTAAAAAAAATCTTACTTCTTAATGAGTTTATTTTTGATCCTTCAAACAGGAAAAACTAACAAGCAAAACACTTTCCTGCGGAAGTACAATGCTGAATCAACTACAAGTTATTTCAGGTAAACTTTAAAAAATATTGTAACAACCAAATTCTTTACAAAACTTCTGTTAATTGAACAACATGGAAAAAATAAAAAACTCCACCATAAAAACACGAGTTTCCGTTGTTTTGGATATTTTCGTGACTTTCAAACTCAATTCGTATAACTAAGGGACCGGATTTTCGTGATGTTTTTTCCCTGAATTTTAAATTTTAAGTGATACAGAAACTTTGCAGGTATTTTTTTTTATTACTCACACAAATGCTATATTTTGCTCGTTATTGAGTTTTAAGTACATTTTACAAAAAAAAGAATGAATTTAAGAGCTAAATAAGCCACTGTTTTTCGTTATATATTTAGATATTTTTGGGGGGCGGGGGGGGGGGTAAAAGTATTAGGAAATCACAAAGTGGTTGTCTAAGCCTGACCGTGAAGTTTTTTTTTTTTTTTTTTTTTTTTTTTTTTGTTCAATGTGATATTTTTAATATTTTTTTTTTACCCACTAGTAAATGCATTTATCTAAGATTTTTAGCTAACAAAAAAAAAAAAAAAAATTAACAAAATATTTAAATTTTTAAGATTCTCAGCATATCATTTTTGAAAAAGAAATCACCAAGCACACCAAAAATTGTTAAAAATTTATAATATGATAAAAATTTAAAAATACTGTACATCAGGGAACCAAAGGAGAGCATTCGGAATCTTATGCCGATTCCCTTGTCAATGCTTTAGCGTATCATTTTTTAAGATAAAATTAATTCCAATTCGGCAGCTTCTACACAAAACAATTACACAAATACATAAAAATACATCTTGCCTGTAAATAATGTAAAACATTTTTTTTAATAAAAAAAAAGGAGGAGAGATAATCTTAAGCCCCGCGAACACCATGCAATTTTTCAGCAACTTAGTCGTCCGATTTTGACGTCACGAGTTGATATAGACAGTTTTGAGCCCGTTTATATGCAACTTGACTGAAACGTTTGTCATCCGACTCGAGTTGTTTCTACACCTGCAACTCGAAAAATTGCATCGAAGTCGCAGGGAATTACCCAATCACAGGGCAGCGTTGGAACACGTCCTTCGTGACGTCACGCCCATGGAAGAAATGGCGTCCAAAATGATTCGATTCGAAGACATGCTCGTACTCAATGAATATCAAGAGTATTGCGAGTTTCTTTCATGCATAAATAAAGTTTATACTGAAATGCAGAAATTGTATGCGGCAGAATTTATCAGAGAGGTTTCAAAACCTCGATTTTTTCGGATTTCCCACATCGGGTTTGGGAAACTGCATTGCAATATGGGATTCCTTCTATCATCGCCGACTTCATGTCGAGTTGCATGGTGTTCGGGGTTTGACAAAAGTTTATATCAAATCGTGACGTCAAAATCGGACGACTAAGTTGCTGAAAAGTTGCATGGTGTTCGAGTAGCTTTACATAACTAGTTCACTAGTTAATTCAATACTCAAACTAAGTGATAGCCTTACTTCACTGAAAAGTGTTACATTTTTTATGACCAGTGGAACAGCAGTAAATAGTTTCTGAGCATGCGCATCCGATACTTTAAAACAGCTTAATTATGAATTCATAATATCTATTATACAGACAATAAATGTGATACAAAACTGTAATAATAATCATATGTATAAAATTCGGTCAAATAATGAATTCTTTTTTTATTTTTCACCGTCCCACTGTTGAAGTTAGTGATTACTTTCTATTACATTTCAGTATTTTATTTATTTTTTTAACCCCAAAAAATGATTTACTATCTATCCAATAAGCTGTGTAAAAAATACAAATAACGAGTTCACAGAAACACAGTTGAAAAAAGAATTATTAGCACATTATTATTTTAATGCGTCGGATTACGAACTACGAACACTTTCCTACCAATATGTGACTTGTTACTTAGTCGGAAATTTTAAATCATTCTGAACTGATGAAGGCTAAAACCCGCAAAGTTGTTCGTATTTTGTAATCCAACGCATTAAAATGTTACTGTTTTAATTAGTTTTTCCAACTGTGTTTCTATTCATTATTTTACTACTTCTGTTTAGTATTTTTGCTAATTAACCAGCCCATCTCCCGTGTACACGCGCTTGTTTTTCTATCACATAGAATTTGGTTAAGTGACGGCCAAGTGCACCAAACTTCAATTAACTTTGATGGCTGCATTGTGGACGTAGCTAAAATTAGTGCTCCAGAAAAATTTTAGCCTTTGTTTTAAAATTGTGTGAAAGGAAACAAACATGTATAAAAAGAAAATTTATTCAGAAACTTGATAAATTTCTTTTTATACATGTTTGTTTCCTTTGACACAATTTTAAAACAAAGGCTAACATTTTTCTGGAGCAACAGCCCCCCACAATGCAGCCATCAAAGTTAATTGAAGTTTGGTGCACTTGGCCGTAAGAATATAATATTTAAAATATTGCAACGTTTCGGCAATTATAGTTCTAATTGTCCTTTTCGAATTGAAAATAGACAGACTGATCGGAAATAAATAAAAAATCTTGAGATTCAAAAAAAAAAGGTTGAATACATTCATTATTGAAAGAGGGGAAGGAAACATAAGTAAAAAAACAACATAAAGTGAGTTCTAGTCCCCGTGGCCTAATGGATAAGACGTCTGACTTCGGATCAGAAGGTTGTAGGTTCGTTCCCGTCGCCGACGTTTCATTGTAAAAATTATTTCTATTTCCCATTCTTTTGGGAAATTGCGCCAGACAGACAGAGAAATAAAAGATTTTAGTAATATAGATTAGCAACTGACAATTGAGAGTAATGAAATAATTACAGTTCGTCTAACTTAGGAAGGCAGTCCCCTCAGGCGCTGGGACTAAGAACTTGAAAAAATAGGGGAGAAAGGGTATAAGGTAAGTGGGGGTGGGGAGGAAAGATTACAACAGTGTTTGCAGAGCTTGACCTCGTTATTATCGGCTTTAAGTAACTATATTTCCGAAGAGCTGAATTCTCAAAATACTAAAAAAAGGATCACATAAGACCTTTTTTTAATTCCGTAACAATACCCTTTCACCCCTATTTTTTCAAGTTCTCAGTCCCAACGCCTGAGGGCACTGCCTTCCTAAGTTAGACGAACTGTACTCTAGAATTCCGATACTGAGGATCCTGTTCGCTGCTGTACTGTACTTAATTATTAAAAACTATTTAGTAATTTTAATAAAGTCCTAAGATTTCCTGCAGATTCACAGATTATCAATATTTTTAAAAATCAGAATTCCTGTAGATTACATTAGTAAAATATAAAGTTTATAACTTTATATTAATTAAGTTTTTTAACATGTATTACATGTTATATAATACTTGCTGAACACAAAATCACAATTACAAAAAACAGCAAAAACATTCCAAATTTCAGAATTTTAAAGTTAGCAAATCATTAGAATATTTGTTAATTTTTTGATTAAAAAACTTTGTTTTATTAATCGATATAAATTTTAATATACTGAAGCTCGGTTATAACGCAGTTGTTTACATCGCGAATTCGGATATAACGGGATTTTGTCTTGGACCCCTTCTATTTTGGAAAAGGTGTATAATTGTAAAATTGCAAAATTTACCGTTTTTCGTCTAAAATCAAATCAAAGCTGTAAATTAATATGCTTTTTCCTTATTATTTACATTAATTGAGACTCTATACCAACCCTAATGTCTCGAAAAATGCGTCAAATACAATATATTTTTAAAAAAAATACCAGAATCGCGGACTTTTTCGTTTAACCAAAATGAATATCGAGATCTATTTTTCTGCTAATGACAACCAGTGAAGAGGCCCATGTAATCTAATAGGCGTACGAATACCTAGTTTCGATCGACGTGACTCGTCGTTTGTATAAGATGCCAAGACGGCGGCGCCAAATCGATTTTGGCTAATATAACCCATTAAAGTGTTGAAAAGGTAATGATTTACGTATTTATAAATATAAAATTCTCTCACATAGCTCTGAATGATGTAGGTAATCGCGAAATGACCATTTTAAATCGATTTGGAATCGTGTGGGCGATAATAGGGTGCGATATACGACACTTGACATCGCGAAATAATAAAAGTTCGGTTATATCGCGATCTTCGAGATCTTGAATCTGAAAGATCGTGTTATAACCGAGCTTCTGTGTATATCTTAAAAGTTGTCTTTTTATAAAAACATTATATCAAACACAATATTAAATTCCTGATTTGATTACCAAAGCTATAATAATCAATATAATTATGATTTAAAATTAAGCGATATAAATCATTTTTAAGAAAACTCCAAAGGTCTACAAGATTTTGTACCCGAAATATGAAATGAAGCACTTTATTATGAAGTGATCGTATTTTGAGTGAATAACCTGAATTTAATTATTAATAGTTCAAGTGATGTTTACATTGAATCTTATATCTCGTGTAATCTGACAGAAGTGAAGTGGAGATAAGATTTTTATCTTTCTCGACATCAACAAATCGAACAATAAAAACAAATGTTATATATCGTACTTTAGTTCCGCAATTGTCTAAGATACAGCTGCCATTTTGGAACTTATTTTTCAGATATGAAAAACTTTTTAAGCTATGATCCGAAAAAGTGGACTAATCTCACTGATGAAACATTAAATACATCAAAAGTAACTCAAGAAATTAAGAAATGAAAGGTTTTTACGTGCGCTGAACATAGTAATATTTCAAAAACGAAGCCTGCACATCTGATACAGTTTGTCCGAGACACGGACAAAGTGGAAGTAGCAAAATCTATGTAATTCTCATCATCTCTTGAAGAAGGCTCAAGTAACAGAGTCGAAATATGAGTAAACGTCACCCCGGAGTAAGAAAATCCCTCAAACAAGGATCTATCCAGTATCAAGTCCCACACCTCTTTCAGAACCAATCTAAATAGGAAATATTGAATCGGATATGAAAGGGATTGTTTAGGATAGAATTCTCTCACCTCATCTACAATGAATAGCTATTAGACATGTCATTTTGCTCACTTTTAATAGAAATAAGTAAAAATTATTAATTTTTTTTTTTGGTCCTAACTAAACCATTTTCATTTTTGCTTGTTAAAATCACAAATTTGAGGGTCTATGTTTTTTAGAATAAAGAAAATATTGACTTTTGAAAAACATTGGGGGGGAGGGGATCAACAGTTCCTAGCTAATTGGGAACCACTGTTCTAGACAATAAGCCAGTCCATCAAACTACTAAAAGAATTAATGAACACTTTTAGACAAACTTTAAATCTATTTGCCACTTGTTCATTCCAAACCATCGACTGTGTCTTTAAATTTTACAAAAAAACAAAACAAAAAAAAAAAACTGACGAAATTCTTCACGAGATCAGTGGATAAACAAACATTTTATTCAATCCCTTTGGATTAACTAGATTCTTACAAAATTCATCTCAACTTGTTACAGCAATCTAACTCATGATCTAACCCCCGCTATGTTTAACACGTGATCAAACCGTTCTATTAATGCGTGTAAATCGTGGCTTAGTGTCATAGGATAGTTATATAACTAGCAATTTACAATGAATGTTCGCTTAATAAAACTTTCTCTTTCGTTTTTAGATAGATTATTCTTTCTCTCAATTCTCCAATGTAGGTTAAGATACTAACTTTCGACAATACGACGCATACTATCCAAAAATAGTTGTTGAAGACTCGAAGCAACTGAGAAAACATGCAGGTTCTCTAATTACGTTATAATTTATCGTTATAGCTGCGTTTTAAGTATTTCGAACTTCCCTGTGCTTTGGTCTATGAGGAAGATAAAACCCCTTACTTCCGCCATCTGTTGACTCCGGTTCATTTAACTATAGATAAATGCCTCTATGATTATTAAACCGTCGAACTAACTCATTCTTATGGGAATTCGAACATCAGCTACTCAGATAACCCGATCACTGTCTTATTTAAAATAATTATGGAACAATAAGATGTCACAATTTCAAAACAAAAAAAAAAAAAAAAAAAAAACAGGCTCTCACACAACACCTTTAGTTCTGTTCATTTGTTTTTATATTTTTCTGTTCTTGTCATAATGCACGTTAAATTTTGTTATACAATATAACATCAATACTAATATGGGACAGAATAGATTTAACAAAAAAATTAATTAAAAATTAAGTTAATACAGAATCTTACGTTTGAATATTTTATTTTGAAAAATCACTATTAAATACAGAACTTTTTTTAATAATTTAGTATTAAAAAATTAAAAAAAAAATAAAGATTGGAAAAATTGAATTCTAATTTACACATCTCTAAACAAAATTTTTACAAATACTTCATGTAAAAATGATTGTATAAAATTATCTAAGTATAAAAATACTTCCTGGATATTTAACAAAGTTCCTTATCTACATTCAAATATTTTTATTTACGATTGTTTTATTGTTTATTTCTACATTCATTTAATTATTTGTTAATTATAAAGGATTTCATCTTTAAGTTATATTAATCTTTCAATCTTTGTTATATTAAGTAAAGCCATGTGTTGATTTTATTTTCAGTCTTTATTCAACTTTGCAACAATTAATAGCCCAAAATTCCTGAACAATAAAAATGATTTGGTTTCGAGACTTCTCACATCCTTCACCGCAAGCAGCAGTTCACCTTACCCACATCCGAATATTGAATGAACTTATCCTCGCCTATATAAAGACTGGATTTGTATTTTGTATTTCTTGTATTCTTCTGATGATGATAATAGTTCCATTATCGAAATCGATTAAGATGTAAGCTGTTATGCTTTTATTTTGTTATATTTTGTATTTAATTATGTGCGTTGGCTTTAATCGAATTTTTTAAAAGATTTCATCTTTAAGTTAACATAAAAAGTTGTCTATAATTTTATCTTATTTAATTACGTATCAAGAAAACGTTTTCATGCCTTTTAATTAGCTGTAACACAATCACCAAAAAAAAGCATTGAAGTACTTGAAAACAAATCTGCAAGGTTTTCAACATTCAATTTTTAATTAGTTGAACCGCAGGGCGAAATTAATTAATAAAACTAATTGCGACTGAGTCTGCCGCAATTTTACTCCATTTATTTTTAATTGCAGTTAAAGGTAAATCAAATATGTAGTTTATTAAGGAGTTGAATTCAAGATGAATAAAAATAAATAACTAAATAATTAGTTTTAGAAAGAAAACAATTGATCGCAGTTTCTTTAAACTTTTTTAAACTTTAAACTTTTATTTTTTTTTTTCTTATTACCTTATCACATATTTTTGTCTGTATCTATAGTTAGGTCTATAGAATTCAGTGTACCTTTAGTATTCAAAAGTGACAGTAAAAAACATATGAAACGCAGTAAAAAAACTACTGAATACCAATGTTCTCCTGTAGAATATTAATTTGTAGCAAAATCAATAGATAATTTGATCAATTACTTCTTTTCCTGGACAAGTTATCTGCTTCTGTGACGGACGAACCAAGGGAGTTACGGTATTTAAATAATTTCATATAAGGGGCTATCAGTATTATTAGACTTATAAGTTTACGAAATCCTAATTTATGCTATAAACGTCCTACTATTTTAACATTTTTAAAAAATTATATGTAGTAATTTATTAGCTTTTTAATCTTTAATATTCGCTAATATCATAAATGAATTGTAGTATACACAAAAAATTATATCCTAAAAATTACGTAATGAAATGAGACTACACTTGCAGGTACCAATGGAGTTTCTCGACGGCTGTATTTATGACATTTCGTTCTCAAAACGTAGCTAAATATTGATATTATTAATTAACTGAATCAAATGAAGATGATCTGATATTTTTAAGATACTACAGAATAACCTGTTATTATACAATTTTTCGAATGCAAGAGCTTAAAAATAAACAGCAAATGAGGTTAATTTCTGCCGTTGTTTGAATTCGAATAATGATAATTGGCAATATTAGTGATCTGTTGGCTTAAAAAAGCAAAACAAAAAACAACAGATCTAACATATTCCGTTATCAGGTTACGTGCGAGTAGCCAAGAGGAAGTGACCTTGTGTACAAATTACAACAGGATATTAACCTGGCAGTACTGAACTGTTTACACTGTGGAAGCAACAGATCTATTGTTCGAAATGTGATATGTATATAAAGAATGTGCGAATGAAGGCAGAGGGAAGATAATGTACTGAATGCGATTTAAGCTGAGAGAAAAAACAAAAACAAAAAACAGAAGTAACTTTATTTAAAATCTTGTAAGAAAATAAGTAATAATAAGCGAGTAGAATTAAAAATGGAAAACCTAGGAATACAGTGACACGAATGGCAGGATGATTTGGAAAGAAGGGGTGCTTGGAAGTGAAGAACGATCTTCAATTTTAACTGCGTATTGTCTTAACTGCATTGTCCAATTTTAACTTTAACTATTAATAAATATCGATCTGTATTACAGTAAGGTAATTTACGTTTGTATTTTTTTTCTTTTTAAATCATACAGCTGTAAGTATTTTCAATATACATTTTCCTTCATACGAAACTTTTAACTTGAAGTTAACTTTTATTGTAATAACTAAATAGGAATTAACAGAAGCATATGATCACTTGCGGAATTACGCAACACTATTATTCAGGACATTATTTTCGATTTCTTAGACAACTCAAATCACAAAACATTTGGACATTTTTCGTAAAATATGCATTTTCAAGATGAATTCAACCTTTATATCAGAGATTAACAGAATAAAAACAAAGTGGTGAAATTAATGCGGTAATAACTGAATAATGTTAACTTCTAGAAACTTTTAAATAAACCAACTAGAAAGCATTCGATTCATATTTTATTTTAATTGTGAACTAAATAAGTCAAGCAATTATAAAACTTTACAATGTATTTACTTTGATATTTAACATTAACAAAATATTTTAATTAAAAAGAATTACTAACAAAAAATCACCCATCCTAAAAATTCTTTATATCAAATTTAATATATTTTTAATGTTACAAAAATCCCAAATTGAAATATATTTTTTTCCCTCAATTTCGTGTAGATGTGGATCACAAAAGTTATTATTATGCTACAATATTTACTTAATTCATTAAATGAACTTTCCGTTTTCTACCATCTGTTTCACTTGAGAACTTTCTGTGTATTATTAAGCTTAATCAACTGTAGAATTAGTTCGCAACCTGCTTCTCATAATGATTGGGAGGTGGGGGGGGGGGGGCATAAAAACGGTTACGTCATATATGTAGCTACGCATCAGAAGCGGTGCCAACCTGTGATGCGATAATTTTCATTGAACACCTTTTGACAATTATTTGTACAATAAAACAAAGAATTTTTTTTTAAAACATAGTTATGCTAAAAAATCTTAGATTACAAGGAAAATATTTCTTTACATGTTTCAAACCTTGTAATAATCGCTATATCAACTACGATGTAAGAAAAATTCTTAAATCAAAGGAACAATTATAATTTTTAAGGCAAAAAACATACAAATTACATAAAATGACCGAGTTATAATTAAAATAAAATTGTTTACAGTATAAATACTATGTATTTTTATACGTTTGAATTCAAAATATGGTATTAATTTTTTTTACAATATAAGCAACTTACGCATTATTTTGTCAGATTTATTCATTTTTTTGATATCCCTCCACACCCATCCCTTCGTTTTATTTTAAATTAGGCCACTATTTGTTTAAAAATATTGATTTTTTTTTTTTTTTTAACCACAATCAGCAGTGACGTAGCTAGAAATTATGAAATTGTAAAGAAAAAAAAACAAAACAAAAAACTCAATGATTTAAAGGTTCCTAAAAAACAAAATATTATAAAACAAATATTTATAATATCTAGAGGAAGGAGTTAACTAGGAATGGGATATGCGGTTCCCCTCTCTAGGGAGCCCCACTGAATAAAGGTGCAGATTTAGATTTATTTATTAGGATAAAGTATTAATATTTGAATTGTTTTTCTCACCCAGAATACAAAGTTGAACACCATGAGCAGGGTCTTCATGCAGGCCATGGCCGCATGAGTCTGCAGCCGCTTCCCCATATTGACGCCTTTTCTGCGCTTCTCTGGACGTCAAAGGCAACTCGGATGCCTGCCCTCTTAAAATGCGGCAGCAAGTGCCCTAATCCACTCCACGGCTTACGAAGACCACCAGCCGGACACGGCGACGACTTTCGAGATCAATGGCAGATTCAAAAACAAAAATAACTAAATAAAAAAAAATTATCAACACAGAAAAGCGCAATCTCCCGCCGCAGAATGCTTCGGAGAAGGCTGCATTAGAGGCTGCGAGGACGAAATGTGGATAATTTCTGCGACAGGAGCGCTCCTGGTGACCAATAGAGGAATTAATCTACGGCGTGTGTTAAAAGAAATGTAAAACAAATTCTATCCTAAGGGTCTGCGTAGTAGATTCAACCGTACCATCAAGTCACGTTTAGATTCCTTCCCCTTTCACCAATTATTTTAATTCCTTACAATTTTAATAAGATATATTCTTATAGGGTTTATTTAAAAAAAAAAGAAGATTCTCCACTTGCCATGAAAGTGTCATATTTATTAAATTTAATTAATTTTTTTTAGCTATTATTTATTTAATTCTGAGATAAAATAAATTATAGCTAAAAAAAAAAAAATATATCTCGGAAAAAATATATATCTTAGTTTTTGAATTCTATGTGCTACTTATAAATCTATTCGTGAGTTTACACAAAACTGCACTTTCTGCTGCGGCAGCTTTAGATCCTTCCGTTAGTAGGCCTACAGTACATGCTGCGAATATTATGTAAGCATATTTTAAAAATGAGAATCATTTGATATAAAGATATAATGTATCGATGATCAATTAAGTAGTAAGACCATGCTTAATTCATTAAGTAATAATTTCCAATAGTGTAAGTTATTTGTATTCATCGTTTTAAAGTATATTTTCATATTTTAATAAAATCAAAAAAGTATTAATATATTTTAAACTATGAATTTTGAAGACCAAGTGCGACACACAGTTTTTATATGCTTTACTCAGCTCGCGAACCGAAATAGTTTGCCATTACCATCCCCTGGGTCCGGGGGTCTTCGACTGAACTGAATATTTTTCTGTTCGGTTTCTTACAATTACAAAATTGCGAAGTGGCAAAAAGTGGGTTACTACTAACTATTACTGATTGTGTCTTTGCAACGCTGTAATTTTGAACCTATTTTCATTTAATCAAATGGCAATGGCTACAAATCCATCCTTATATATTATTTCTCAAAGGGTTTTTTTTTGTCGGAACGCCGTATTTCCTTTAATACTTCATCAAAATGAATGATTGAGGCATCATTTTGAAGATTACGTTCCCCGCTAATGACCAAAAATAAACAAATTGTTTAAAATTAATGTTTTCGTTAAAAAACTTTATTTTAAAAGCCTTTTTATAAAAAGGTAGACACGCTTTAACAGAAGCGGTTTAGTTTTCGAAACCGAAACAACATTTTAAATAAAGCGTTTTAGACTTTAAATGTATACTTTTTTGAATAAAAATGCACTTTAAAATGATATTTCATCGTTTATTTAATAAGAACAGATAAAAAAACAAACAAAGATTTATATTTTAATAAAATTAAAGGAATTATTACAATAAGAAACCTAAAAATTTGTCAACTTCTCATATATTATTTATCAAAGGTTTTTTTTTTTTATTATTTCCCTTAATACTTCATCAAATCAATGATTGACATATAATTTTGAAGATTATGTCCACCGCTAATGACGAAAAATAAACAAATTGTTTAAAATAATGTTTTCGTTAAAAAATGTTAGTTTAAAAAACTTTTTTAAAAACCTTTAGTTGTAGAAGGCACACTATGTTTAACAGCTTTTGGAGTTGCTTATTATTTCTCAAAGGTGTGATTTTTTTTTTTTTTGGACGGTGCGCTCATGATTGAGACGTCATTTTGAAGGTTACGTTCACTTAAATCAACATTTCTCCTCGCAAGTAAGTACTATATATTATTATTTATCTATTGTTTTGTATTAAACATTTATTGCCGGCAATATTCTTATTTATCTGTTGTTTTGTATTATTTATTTATTTATTTA